>JACXGI010000282.1:116518-156772 GCA_016801175.1 Esox masquinongy
TAGGGTTTAGGTCTGGAGACATGCTTGGCCAGTCCATCACCTTTACCCTCAGCTTCTTTAGCAAGGCAGTGGTCGTCTTGGAGGTGTGTTTGGGGTCGTTATCATGTTGGAATACTGCCCTGCGGCCCAGTCTCCGAAGGGAGGGGATCATGCTCTGCTTCAGTATGTCACAGTACATGTTGGCATTCATAGTTCCCTCAATGAACTGTAGCTCCCCAGTGCTGACAGCACTCATGCAGCCCCAGACCATGACACTCCCACCACCATGCTTGACTGTAAACAAGACACACCTGTCTTTGTACTCCTCACCTGGTTGCCCCCACACACGCTTGACACCATCTGAACCAAATAAGTTTATCTTGGTCTCATCAGACCACAGGACATGGTTCCAGTAATCCATGTGCTTAGTCTGCTTGTCTTCAGCAAACTGTTTGCGGGCTTTCTTGTGCATCATCTTTAAAAGAGGCTTCCTTCTGGGATGACAGCCATGCAGACCAATTTGATGCAGTGTGCGGCGTATGGTCTGAGCACAGACAGGCTGACCCCCCACCCCTTCAACCTCTGCAGCAATGCTGGCAGCACTCATATGTCTATTTCCCAAAGACAACCTCTGGATATGACGCTGAGCACGTGCACTCAACTTCTTTGGTCGACCATGGCGAGGCCTGTTCCGAGTGGAACCTGTCCTGTTAAACCGCTGTATGGTCTTGGCCACCATGCTGCAGCTCAGTTTCAGGGTCTTGGCAATCTTCTTATAGTCTAGGCCACCTTTATGTAGAGCAACAATTCTTTTTTTCAGATCCTCAGAGAGTTCTTTGCCATGAGGTGCCAAGTTGAACTTCCAGTGACCAGTATGAGGGAGTGTGAGAGCGATAACACCAAATTTAACACACCTGCTCCCCATTCACACCTGAGACCTTGTAACACTAACGAGTCACATGACACCGGGGAGGGAAAATGGCTAATTGGGCTCAATTTGGACATTTTCACTTAGGGGTGTACTCACTTTTGTTGCCAGCGGTTTAGACATTAATGGCTGTGTGTTGAGTTATTTTGAGGGGACAGCAAATTTCCACTGTTATACAATATGTACACTCACTACTTTACATTGTAGCAAAGTGTCATTTCCTCAGTGTTGTCACATGAAAAGATATAATCAAATATTTACAAAAATGTGAGGGGTGTACTCACTTCTGTGAGATACTGTATACTACCCCGTTTCCAAAAAAGTTGTGGTTTGGAATTGTCTTGCTGAAATAAGCAATGCCTTCCCTGAAAAAGACGTCTGTATGGCACCATATGTTGCTCCAAAACCTGTATATATTGTTCAGCATTAATGGTGTCTTCACAGGTGTGCAGTCACATCATGCCATGTGCATCACTGCACCCCCATACCATCATGGATGCTGGCTTTTGAACTGTGCGCTGATAACAAGCCGGATGGTCCCTCTCCTCTTTAGACCCGAGGACGCGACGTCCATGATTCCCCAAAAGAACTTCAAATTCTGATTTGTCAGACCACAGGACAGTTTTCCACTTCGCCTCAGTCTATTAAATGAGCTTGGGCCCAGAGAAGGAGGTGACGGTTCTGGATCATATATATGGTTTCTTCTTTGCATGGTAGAGTTTTAACTTGCATTTGTGGAGGCAGCGACATAGTGTGTTCACAGACAATGGTTTTTGGAAGTGTTCCTCACTCCATGCTGTAATTTCCACTACAGAATCATGTCTGTTTTTAATGCAGTGCTGCCTGAGGACCCGAAGATACAAGCCATCTAGTACTGGTTTTAGGCCTTGTACCTTGCATACAGAGATTTGCTAAAGAAACAATTACCTAACTTACGGTGGGTGTCCATCTGCTTTATGGCTTTTCACTTGTGGGCGTGTAAACTATTTGAGCGTGTACACTATTTGTTGTGTTTATCAACGGCAGACGTTCAGGTTTACTAGGTCCTGTAGCTAGCCAGTTAGCTAGTTATGGCTAACGAGCAGATGACATCAATTAGCTCACACGTCGGGCAGATACACACAACGTTAAATGTTTTAAGCACATGCAAACTTTGTTTCTTTTCCCAAAAGTCACAAAATCATTGTAAATTGGACTGTGTTTACCGTTCCACAACACACAGTCGAAAAGGGATTTATCTATGTGTTTACATTCAGCCGACACTCCATGACAACAATATTGGAAGGCATGTCAGAAAAATGCTGTTCTTATCATTACTTCACAAACATAAGCGGGTAGAGTATGCTAAACGCTACTAGAACTTTGACTGGAACCGAGTGCTATGGTCAGATGAAACAAATATTGAGCTTTATGGCAACAAACACTCAAGGTGGGTTTGGCGTAAACATACAGGTGGCTATACCGAAAAGAACCTGATCCCCACTGTTAAGTATGGTAGAGGTTCTGTGATGTTGTGGGGTTGTTTATCCTCTAAAGGCCCTAGGAACCTTGATAGGGTACATGGCATCATGAACTCCATGAAATACCAGGAAACTGTAAATCTGAATCTGGCTCCTTCTGCCAGGAAACTAAAACTGGGTCATCATTGGATCTTCCAGCAGGACAATGATCCTAAACATTCAAATGACACAAAAATGGTTCACTGAACACAAAATCAAGCTTCTGCCATGGCCAACTCAGTCCCCTGACCAAAACCCCATTGAAAACCTGTGGGCTGAGCTGAAGAGAAGAGTACATAAGAGACGACCAAAAACTCTGGATATTCTGGAGAGATTCTGTAAAGAGGAATGGTGTCAGATTCCATAGTCTTTATTAACCAACCTTATTAAATGTTGCAGGAGACTCAGTGCTGTTTTGTTGGCAAACGGTGGTTGTACAAAGTAATAAATGCAGGGGTGTTAATAATTGTGGCACACATGGTTTTGTTAGAAATAATTATTTATTTTCAGTGTGGCATTAAGCTAATTCACCAAAGGCAAATTTTCTATACACTTCTTTACTCATGTTTACTATGGGTGCAAAAAATTGTGGAGGGCACTGTACATGCCTTGACAAAATTTTATTTTGGAGGTCTATGGAATTGACTTCATGGCTTGGTTTTTGCTCAGGCATGAAGTCTGTGAGGTCGGGAACCTTACACAGACAGATGTGTGCCTTTCTAAATCATGTCCAATCAATTGAATTTGTCACTCCAACTTCAATCAAGTTCTAGTGGCATCTCAAAGATAATCAAAGGGAAACCGGATCCATCTGATCTTAAATTGGAGTGTCATGACAAAGGTTTGTACATCTTTGAATATGAGATGTACATTTTATATTTTTCATAAATTGGGAAACATTTCTATAAATCATGTTTTTAACTTTGTCATTATAGGGTATTGTGTATAGAATGATTCCAAAAAAATATGTATTTAATCAAAAACAAATTCAGTCAATTGCACAACATTTAGAGGAAGTGAGAGGATCTGAATACTTTCCGAAGGCACTGTATATAGCAAAAAAAATACAGCTCCAGAAAAAATTAAGAGACCACTGCACCTTTTTTTTGGTGCAGTGGTCTTTTAATTTTTTCCGGAGCTGTATATGTAACAATTTTTTTCCATGAATTGCTCAAGTTTAGAGCGGATTTCAGAATGTTGGGGGTTATTTTTTTGTCATTTAACCATGACTAATTTAACATTTACAAACGTACGTTTACAATGCCATGTCTAGACGATGAGGCCAGACTGATTAATAAAAATGAAACCTTAAAATGAGCAGTGACTAGATTTGTTGTCAAAGTAAGGCTCATATTGTTGTGTTACTAGTCCACAGTTTACTTTCTTCTTACACTAGTAAAGATAACCCTTTATTGCCAAACAAAATAACTCCTCTGATATTTTATGGGATATTTAAAAGGATGCTGTCATGACAAGTGCTTTTTTAGCACTAGATTTCACAGGTTTCCGTTTAAATTCAGACTGGCTGTCAAATGGTACAATGAGAGGTATATTTTGCTTTGTTTAAACACCTCTGGTCAAAAGTTTTAGAACACCCCCATTTTTCCAGTTTATATTGTAATT
The DNA here is from genome assembly GCA_016801175.1 of Esox masquinongy. Classification (NCBI taxonomy): domain Eukaryota; kingdom Metazoa; phylum Chordata; class Actinopteri; order Esociformes; family Esocidae; genus Esox; species Esox masquinongy. The sequence continues at coordinate 120,548 of JACXGI010000282.1, forward strand.
GAAGCAGTTCACATCAAGTGAATAACCTGAAATGGTACAAAGGTAAGCAGTAAACTGCCACGGTGTAGAGAAGACTTCGAGCTGCAGGTTTGACAGGTCGAGTGGCAGTAAGAAAGCCATTGGAATTTGAATAAGAGGCTTGCCTGGGCCATGAAGCACCGCCAGTGGACTACTGCAGACTGGAAGAATGGACCGAAGAATCATAATTTGATATTTTCGGCATATCACACAGGGTTTTTGTACACCATCAAGTAGGTGAAAAGACATTCCTCAGTGTAAGACACCAACTGTCAAACATGAAGTAGAAAGCATGATGGTCTGGGACTCTTTTGCAGGATCCAGAGTGGGCAACTTGCACAGAGTGAATGGCACCCTGAACGAAAACAGCTACCACGGCATTTTGCCGCACTGTGTAATACCCCTTGGTGTACATATTGTTGATCATGGGTTCATACTATAGCAGGATAATGACCCACAACATACCTCCAGTTCTAACTACCTTAGAAGAAAAGAAAAAGATGGTAGGCTTCCAGTCCTGGAATGGCCAGAACAGCCTCGAGACTTAAATCCCATCGAGGTCTTGATGATTTGGCTGCCCTGCCACACCAAAGTATACTGTAAAAGGGAGAAACAAAAGAAAGGGTATGTTTGGGAGTAGATCAGAATATCATCAATGTATAGACACAGTGCCAATCTTCTGGGCCCTGGAGGGCATTTTATTAACAAAATTGGAAGGAGAACGGCAAAAACATAGCTGCTGGAGAAGGTGGTTAGGCGGTAGAATCAGGGAAGCATCATGGTAGAGGTTCTGGAAGTGCCTCACACTCAACTATTCCTCTGCTGCCCAGAGCTGCTCATTATCATCCCCTGACGAGGTCGGATTAAGGGTGAACCGAGCGGTTTTCAATGGCCCCCCATTTTGTGGCCATGGTCCAGGTGGCTCTCCCTGGGGAGTTGGCCTGATGTTGATACAGAAGAGGGCATGTTCATGCCACAAAATTACATTTCACAATTTCCAAACAAATGACACGTTTCAATGATCAAATGCTTGTCATGTGTGTGTGTGTGTGTGTGTGTGTGTGTGTGTGTGTGTGTGTGTGTGTATATATATATATATACACACACATACACATATACACGCACACACATACACACATACATATACATACTGATAGACATTCTTTGTGATTCCAGGAAGGAAAATTACAGTATGTGGAAGATGGAGCTTATCTCAATAATGACTGAAGATGATCATGTGTTCTCCAGGTAAGCGACGCACACGCACCCGGCCATCCACGTGATGTAAGAGAAAATGTGATTCATCAGACCAGGCCACCTTCTTCCATTGCTCCGTGGTCCAGGTCTGATGCTCACGTGCCCATTGTAGGCGCTTTGGGCAGTGGACAGGGGTCAGCATGGGCACCCTGACTGGTCTGCGGCTACGCAGCGCATTCGCAATAAACTGCGATGCACTGTGTGTTCTGACACCTTTCTATCAGTACCAGCATTAACTTTTTTCAGCAATTTGAGCTACAGTAGCTCGTCTGTTGGATCGGACCACACCTTCGCTCCCCACGTGCATCAATGAGCCTTGGCCGCCAATGAGCCTTGGCCGCCCATGACCCTGTCGCCGGTTCACCGCTTTTCCTTCCTTGGACCACTTTTGATAGGTACTGACCTTTGCAGACCGGGAACACCCCACAAGGTCTGCAGTTTTGGAGATGTTCTGACCCAGTCGTCTAGCCATCACAATTTGGTCCTTGTCAAAGTCGCTCAGATCCTTACGCTTGCCCATTTTTCCTGTTTCTAACACATCAACCATGAGGACAGAATGTTCACTTGCTGCCTAATATATCCCACCCACTGACAGGTGCCATGATAACGAGATTATCAGTGTTATTCACTTCACCTGTCGGTGGTCATAATGTTATGGCTGATCAGTGTATATATGTATGTGTCTTATACAAATAAACAGTAACTACCCAACTAAATGTCTTTAGTTCAACCTTCATGATAAGACTTTTTCAGAGCACTGTAGTTCAGTGACATGATATCATGTCTGTAAACCGTTTGGGCATTTACAGGGTTACCCAATAAAGTATTGCTTGTCAATGTTACTTCATTGTTTAGGTCGAGCTTCATGTGAACTTGTGGATGCAGGCATGTTTTGCAAATGTCACATATCTAGAGTCAGTTTACCTTCTGTAAATCCTAATAGATCAGATGTGAAAACATAGCATGCATTTAACCTTGATTTTAGTGTTGGATTTTATACAGGAAGAGGTACCTATTGAGTAGATCAAGGCAAAGCAGGGATTTCAATGTTTGTTGTGGTGCCACCAGGTGGTGAGTGCAGGCAAAGCTCAACACTAGCAGGTTAACCTGACAACCCCACGTCAGCACAAGATATATTCTGTGTAAATCTTAAATAATCATGGCACCTCAGATTTTACTTTTCACATGGAAAATAACCACATAAATGTGTTGCCTTGTTCCTGAAGATACAGCAAGGTTTTGTCCTAACTGGGCACTGCACTGACCTAATTGATGAATTCAGTGTTTTTAATTTTACTTTTATTTGACACACCTGCTTTTGCACAATAAAACATGTAAACTATTTGTGGCACCCCAGGACCATGGTTCATCAAACGCAGCCAAACACCGTCATTGTGTTTATGTGTATGCTGAGTTGGCATTAACAAGCGTTGACATCTTAACGTTAAGGAACTAGCGTACATTTCTGATTTTAAGATACAGGCAACTGAGCACTAAGTTATTGCAACCACTTACTGGTATATGTGAAAACACACCCTCCACCACCTTAGAAGGAACATCCAAGGTCCCTAGGTTACCCAATAACACAACGTGTTAAGAGTTTATGCATCACTTCCCCGCCCACAGTGACGTTCTCTGAGAACCAAGTATTATTTGGAATGTACCACAGTACACACCTCCAGGACCGTCAGTGTACAGGGATGTACCGTGCCTCCTCTGCAATATTGCAAAATCCCATTCCTTCATCGTTTCTGCAGTCTTGTTTTATTTTTCCAGTATTTTCAGCAATCCGACATTTTACATAAACACCCACTTGGGAAATGTGTCACTATTACACCCACAAAGTGTATGTTTTACCCTGATGCAATGTTTTGAGGAGTGGGGTGTGGGAGAGGAGTACAGCTGTTGGTGACTAGTGTATCATTTGGAAGTACCACAGACCGGCTCTGAGAATGTCAAACTTATTTTTACCATCAAGTTGTAATGAGTTTTGTATTTTTGTGAGGTTGGGAATTACAGACATCATTAAAATCATGTAATGTAATTTCATGTAATGTTTCACATTAGTATATTATATATCTTTATGTAAACATGTATTTATAGTTCTGTGGCCAGAAATAAGAAAACATTTAAACCTGAAATGGAACCAGGCAAGCATAGTTCAGCAGGCCCGCAATTGATAGTGATGAATGTTGTTGCCCGCCCTGGATTGGAACCGGGGTCACCCACATGAAATGCTATGGCTTTACCCAGAACACCACAGAACTACACGCTTATCAAGTGTCAGTGTAGCGTCTTGACATTAGATCATTTTGTCACATGTTAACATCACAGACAGTTTGAATATTTCGCTAGAGACCATTAAGCATTGTGTTAAACTGACTAACATTTCTTATTAAGTTTACCTCCACCACAAATAGCATCTATGAACTGTATGGCTTTTGCCACTGGCCGTTTTAACAGCTTATTAGCCATACGTGAATGACATTCATACAATAACTATCAATATAGGTGACGATAACTGAATTTTTTGTCAAGTGAAAAGACAAGAGAATCGTGCAGCCAGCAAAGTTTTTGTCTATCCTGAACAAATCCTAACGCATAATTCGAAAATCCACCAGAAATAGTCACAATATAACAGTAAACTGTTTTATTTTAGGCTTCCTATAACTATAGCTATTGAAGGTTGTAGCCAGCAATGTTTTTGTCTATCCTGAACAACTCCTAAGGCATCATTTATTTTGACTGTGACCGGAGTCGAACGCGGGACCTGTTATTCTGTAGTCCGCATCTCTAACTACTACGCTATTTAACAAGGGGTAGTCAGTAGGTCAGTCAGTCAGTCGGTCAGTTGGTCAGTCAGTCAGTCAGTAAGAGACATTCGCTCTTCTAGGACGGCTCCGCTTACGCGGTCCGGCAAAAAAAGGGAAATACAAAATCAGCCATCAAGCAATCAGACATGCAACCCACCCCACCGCAAAGTAACATTTTCCATCACAGTGTTGTCATTCAAACAAAGTAAATTCCATGTGAAATCAAGACAAAATTTTGGATTTAGTTACTGAATTTAAAACTGGGAGAACAAAACCAACACAATCCCCTCACGTTGTCCTGGTTGACTCCCTGTCATCACAGATTCTTATTTTGTTTTATTTCTCAATAAAGAAACAAACAGTTTTTGGCTTAAAAAAATGTCATTCAGTTTTACATTTTCCCCCCAAAAAAACAAGATCTCTTGGGAGCAGGGATGTCGCTAGGCCTATTTTAGGGGGGCTTCAGCCCTGGCAGAACCCTGACTATACCCCCCAGGTGGAGTAGGTGAACTGTAATGACCTCTGTGGTGTCAGATGGCACAAGATCATTTCCTCACACCTTCCCTGACAATGTTTATTACTCGGCAGACCAGCACAAAATTATGTGGCAGATTTCTTTTTGGTCATGTGTTCTTCATAGGACTTCCCAAGTGAGTCTCAGCATTAGTCAGGCATGCAAATTATGTCTGAAGAGTTTCCTGAAATATGTGTGAACCCACTGTATGGTTTGTGTATGTGTGTGTGTGTGTGTGTGTGTGTGTGGATGTACATATTTGTGTATGTGCGTAACTTAACCCAAATGTTCTGTTATGCTCTCCTTTTCCACTGGGGACTAGCATTTACCATACATTGCTGCCCACATTTCCCCACAACAATAACATACAGTAAGTACAGTGACTACATAGCTACATGGTTTCATCTTCCCATGTGTAATTTACAAGTGGTTTATTCCAGCCCACAATCTTACAGTCCTTTTATGTTTGCCATTATAATAATTTATCAGACGCTCTTATCCAGAACAACCTACAGGATCATTGAGGGTTAACTGTCTTGCTCACGGAAAGAACATCCTATATTCTCCTTGCTGGCTCTAATAATCAATCAACCTTGGTAATTGGTCAAAATGCTGAAAGGCTAGGCTTTTTGCTGCGAATGATTCCGTGAGAATCATCATGTATGTCCATTTATTGTGAAGTAACAAAAAACCCACTGATGACAAAACAAAAAAACAAAACACAAACTGCTTGGGTTCTAAAAATAGATTCAGAAAGGCTTCCACCGGTAATCCACAGATGTAGCTCAGGAAAATGTGCCTCAGGAAAAGCAAACTAAAATGAATTCCCACAACAATTGAGGATAGCTAGAGAAAATCAAATCAAACATATGAAAACAATAGGCTTGTATGATCATGCTTGTATGATCTCAATCAGTGGGAGCCCTTAATGTGGACAGAAAACCTTTCTTCATAGCAAAATGGAAGCCCTGCCCATGACGGTACTATCATGTAAATAGTTTTGCTTTACATGGAAATGTTTTGGCCCTGCACGGTTTTGCAAGTGTGGGAATATAGTGTCAAAGTTGCCATGGTTGAAAATGTAGCTTCCAGGAAACACTGCGCTCTCAAATAGAGAACAGTCACGTTCTGCTCTGACACATCACTTTGCAATGGTTTCATTTTGGCCAGAAGCACACAAAAATACAGGCACACCCGATCACATGTAATCAAAGCTAAAAATCCAGTAACCAAGTGAGAAGTGAGAAGAGTACTAAACTGTGTCCCGTAAGGCCTTTAGTTACAATCACGAAACTATGACAAAGCAAATCTGTAAACTATCTCCCATGAATCATGTTGTTTACCCACAAGAAAATAAAAGATACGTTAATGAAAATACACAATTGAGTATATGCTGGAATTACAGAGATACTTTCCATTTAGACGTGAATTTTAAAAGAACTCGTGTCCATTACTGGCATTTATAATTTTCTTTAGTACATTCTTTCTCTGAGCTTACTAATGGACAAATCATTTAAAAATCAGCCAAAGCGTTTTATACTTTACTTAAAATGTATCAGTGCTGCTGGTAAGTTATAAAAGCCTTTACCCCAATCAGTCACTGCTGTTAACAAATCTGATGCAAAGCAGTAGCGTAATTAATGTCTGAACTATTAACCATTGGTAGTTTTAACCCTTATCCTAATACCTGTAACCATGAGGAAGAAAACAATAGGCCCAAAATGGATGTTTGTCCATACATCAAACATCCACACGAACCTGGTCGATTTTATCACTGTTTTTTTCTCTTTCACAGATGTTGAAATCATAAGAATTGTGTTGACCACTACATTTGCAAATAATATCTGAGGAAATCCACAAATGTGCATGCTCTGCAAAAATAATATACAGTATCAGCAAACCCAATACAAGTCTATGGTGAGCATGGCCATTCTCCCTTCCTCTCAGACAGGCACACATGTACACGCGTACCACACAGTGTATGCTTGTCTGTGTTTTTTCTTTCTCTGTTCATCATTCTAGGAATTTACCATGTCATAGGGATATCATAACAGCTGATTCTGAATCCTGTCCTTGGATTGTAAATATTAAAGTGTAGGCGGTATGATTGAATAGGCTTCAAACATTGTCCACGTTGTATTGTAATGACAATGCAATGTGAATCCCAAATGTAATCTGTCACATTTTTTAGACCCACATGGAGAATGACCAACCGCATCTTTTATTTTCTGGTTTGCTGTTTGTGCAAACACTCCTGAGACAGACATAATATTTATAACACAGATATACAGTATATCTATGAGCCAGTTTCGCAGACAAAGATTAACCCCAGTCCTTGACAAAAACATCAAGCTCAATGGAAAATCTAAAGAAATTCAAAAAATAAATATTTTGGGAGAAAGTCGGTCAGTCAGGTCCGTAATTGATCCCCTAACGTTGGAAACATGTCCTTTTAAGGGTTTCCTATCATAGTGAAATGACACTGTAAAAGGCACACTGTATTACAAAACTGTTACAACACATAATAACATATAACTGGTGTAACTGTAGTTTTTAACAACACATACTTACCATACTTTTTACAAATTGGACAGGTTACCACTAAAATGACCAGCCATTTTTTCGAAGCTATTTCTTGAAGAAATGTCATATATTGCTGATTATTATAACTAAAACATTGCATTATTTAACAGTGTATATCATAGAAATGCATGGTTTTGTGTCTGAGTTGGTTATTCTTCGATATTTTGAAACTGAGCTTTTCTTTGTCTTTCAATAACTAATTTGCTTATAACATAAAATCTGTAAAATAAAACATAATACATGCGTTTTTATAGACTTACGTATCCATGATGGACTGGGTGGACGAGCGGTCTAAGCTGCAACCTCAGGTGCTCATATACTGCTGCATAATTGGTTCTTTCTTTCCGCACTTCCCGGTCAAATGAAGCATAAAGAAACGCCAAAAAGAAATCCAAGTAAATAAAAAATATATATCAACAACAAGTCTAATTCCATCTTGCAACTGTCCCAGAAAAACATATGAAGAAAAGAGGCCTAGAGCACTGAACCTCTCTTCCTGGTACTGTAATTACATACATGAACAGTAATGAAACACCATGGAGGACTAGAACGTCTCTTCCTTGTACTATAATTACATACATGGACAGTAATGAAACACCATGGAGGACTAGAACGTCTCTTCCTTGTACTATAATTACATACATGGACAGTAATGAAACACCATGGAGGACTAGAACGTCTCTTCCTTGTACTATAATTACATACATGGACAGTAATGAAACATCATGGAGGACTAGAACGTCTCTTCCTTGTACTATAATTACATACATGGACAGTAATGAAACACAATGGAGGACTAGAACGTCTCTTCCTTGTACTATAATTACATACATGGACAGTAATGAAACATCATGGAGGACTAGAACGTTTCTTCCTTGTACTATAATTACATACATGGACAGTAATGAAATACCATAGAGGACTAGAACGTCTCTTCCTTGTACTATAATTACATACATGGACAGTAATGAAACACCATGGAGGACTAGAACGTCTCTTCCTTGTACTATAATTACATACATGGGCAGTAAAGAATGTGATTAAATAATTTGCAATTCCAAATGTCCAAGCATTTGTTCTGCAACAAGGTAGCACTAATGTTCATTATCCGCATCATACGCAAAGGTGGGTATCTTTCTCTTTTAGAATGCTCTGGTATGTATGGGTATACATGTGTTACAATGCAAGGAGGAACATTGATTTTGTTGGGGATGGACTAAGCATTCAATTGACTATTATTAACATTTTCAGCCGGTTCAAACCACCTAAACAATTCAACAAATGCAAGCAGAACCACATTTCTAAAACTAGAACGATCAAGTGTAATGCTAGTGTAACTGATTTTATTTAGCTAAGTTATGTATTTAGCCCAAGTGCAATACTTTTGTCATGACTTGCGACCTGTTCTGTGTGTTTACAGCCTTGTCTGTGTACACACACTCATAAACAGAGCCACGTTTGGAGTTATCCCAAACCTAGTCAACCAACATGTTCAAGAGATTTGCTGAAAAAAACAAAACAAATCTTTTCAATCAATATGTTGTTAAAGCAGCCATGTGCAAGCTAAATGGCAATGCTACTTGTAGTATGACATGCTGCTAAGACACTGATTGTGATCACTGATCTTGTTAATTTATATCTAGATAAGAGAGGCATTTTAAATCCACCTGCTGCTGGATTTAAATCCACTCTCAAGGGTAAGGCCAGTGGTTGTTCAAATGATCTGACATTAGACAGAGCATTAGATTTTGCAACGGGCAAGTAGATAACAGGTTGTTGTTTCTAATCCCTGAGCCGAAAATGTTAAGCAGTTAACCCAAATAACTTCCAGGATGTTGCTAAAAATAACAATGTGTTCTTAATCATACCTACGAGTAAAAAATAAAACAGTGTGAGTACCATCAATCCCTCCTCATTTCTCTTCACTCACGGTGTGTCTAGAACACACTGATCTCTCTTCACTCACGGTGTCTAGAACACACTGATCTCTCTTCACTCACGGTGTGTCTAGAACACACTGATCTCTCTTCACTCACGGTGTGTCTAGAACACAGCTTGTCAGACAGATCTGCTCTTGAAACAGCAACATTGTCTTTAAATGTTTCCGTCAGTGGATGGAGAATACATTTTATTATTCTACACAAGTGTATCTTACCGTGACTGGTGGACTATTCACAAACCGCATCCTGACCAGGGGTAGAGAGGGAAGAACCACTTTGTTGCCTCATTTGGGTTCTCGATAGTCTGGAAATAAACATTCTAACCCTACGTTTATTTGACATTATTTACTAGAATATATTTTAGATTATTATATAAGGGGGATGCTGAGTGAGTTTTGGGGACAGTCACTTGCTATCCAACTTTGATCTGTCTAATTTCTCTTGAACAACATTTGTCTCTGTACTTCAAATTGGACTTAAATACAGCAGCAGGTAGATTAGGAAATTCCTGTAGCTCTTATCTAGACATAGGTAAGCAAAATTTAATAACGACAGTCTTTACTGAAAAGCCAGTTGTGTGTGTGTGTGTGTGTGTGTGTGTGTGTGTGTGTGTGTGGGCAAAGATAGAAACTCCAGTTTTGTTTCCCCATATACACAGCAGATGGTATAAGCTGTTGGTGGACAGCTTGTGCAGTGATTAGATATGCCCCCTCATTTATAAAAAATGCCCCCTCAGTCATCTCATCCTACCACCGGGCCTGCTTTTACCGCTGTTCATTAAAACTGTATTTAGCGGCTACCGAAGCATGCAGCAGTAATTCTAGTACTGTAAACAAAGACAATGATTTCTGATTGGGACGGTCTATCCAATTAAGACAGGGTTACAGAAAGGTACCTAGCTACAACAGTGCTAGAAACTTTTCAGTGCTGTTTTCCTACAGTTAGCATTTAGTTATGCCAAGAAGTAGCTAGCTGGAAGAGTTAGCGTGTACATCAGAAATAGAACCTGTGTATGAGCTGGCTAGCAGCTATTTCAAGTGTCCTTGTGAACTAGCTACTTGTCTAGCCATAATTGACTAAATCTGCGATAGTCTTTTTACCAAAAATACTTCTTTAGACATTACCTCGTTGTGTGTGAAATTTGGTGAATGTCTATCGTTAAGTTAAACATTTTTAGTGTTTTTGTAGCAGCTCTATTGTAATCAAAATGATCTCAATAAGACCCCCAAGGAGGTCATTAGAGTATTTAAAATTGTCTATATTTTCTGTATTTTCTGTGGAGTTTCTTTAGTGGGTAGACAGACAAAGTAAATCCTACATTTAATACGTACATTTGGTATCACTGTTTAACCAATTCACTGTTGAAAGAACAACCTGATAGGGTAAAAATGTAAAAAAACACAAAGACAAGTTTTCAACAATCTAAGAAAGATATATTTTTAACTTTCACTGTCAATGGAAAAAGACAAATATTTTGCATGGTAGGATTCCTTTAATTGGTTCAGATCAATTTTAGTTATGCATAGTGATAATGCAATAATAATGACTTATTGGGCGACCATCCTTAAAAAAGATCATGTCTCAATATGTTATGTATTATTGTTTGATGAATGTCAGATTTCATTATGAAGCTCTTGTGGTAAGAGATAGACAATGAACAAATCGCCTGGTGCCGTAACATCAACTTTAGGTTGGCTGTTTCTCAATGTCCCATACATACAAACTATTACACATGACATTCCATTACACTACTCTCCCCCTCAAAAAATAAATAATTTTGAAACATAAAATAGTTGTGTGTGTACTACTTCAGACAGTTTTAGAATGGGTTCAATGGAGGTAGCTTAACAGTAATGTTGCAAACTGACATTTTACATTACTTCAATGCTGCCCTCGTGTGGAATGTTAGTGTATAATGACAGAAGGTATAATGACCTTCTGATGAAGGTCTTTGACCGAAACGTTGCTGTTATCTATGAAATATAATATTTGTAAGCATATTCGGTGGGCGAGATCCTTATTTATCTATTTTGTTAGTGTATAATGACTCAACATCAAAAGTAACTAGCAAGGTATTCTCAGGATCGAGTGATTCAATAAAATACATCATGCTGCTATTTTTATTTTAAAAAGTAGGAAGCAATTCTGTATGTGGTCCAATAAAGAGGGCCGTTACTGCGCTGATGTCCACGAACCCTGTGCTTTGGCTTTCCATGGCAGATATTGTGTTTCATTAAAATGTGGCTAGGCGGTGGGTCAAATGTACCATTATATGTTATTCATTAAATGATTTTAATGGGTTATTGTTGCTGTTAAATTTACCAATGAAATCATGGAAATCACGGTCATCACTACAAACACCTGTGTGGACGATGACATCCTATACAAAGGATTCATACAAGACAAAAGGATGTGACCTGTGGTGTTTTACATGATAGCCTGATGAAGACAACATGGCCCTCAAACCATTGGTACAAATACATCATGGCACCTAACAAAATGTCTGAGGTATTTTTACATAGTGTGCAGCAGCAGTCAATGGTGCATTTTATTTGGTGATCTCAACAAACCGGTGCGGTACACGTAAAATGTCAAAATGTAAATATTTTCCCATCTCTGTATATCAACGTTCAAACAGTAGATGGCAGTATCATACCTCAGAGAGGAGGCTGGCAGACAGAGTGTGAAAGAGAGTTGATGAGGACTACTAAAAAAGAAAGTTAATATACACGTTGAGAAGAACAGGGTATACTTTGGATAAACATTTACTGGCGCCAAGGCAACAGCTAGTCTTCCTGGGGTCTGACACAATAAAGACCGTACAGGCAAACCCCACAGAAAACATCTTCCTTTTATCAAATACATATATGATGTAATTAGTGTCCTACATTACCAGCCAGCATAACATGAATTCAAAGAAATGTATTTGCATGTTAATGTGTAGGTATTTCAATATTTTCTTTTAGCTGCAGTCTCTAGAGAAAAGGGACATTTAAGGACAAATACAACAACTCCTGTATATAAGTAAGAATACAATATCCTTTTTGATTGCGATAACGAATATATATAGATGCACTCATTAGACAATGAGAATAATTGACAAATGTTTTGAATTGAATCGTCTCCCCAGCTCTGAAGTCAGAGCAATCTTTGAATACATTACCACAGCTTAACCATACAAACCACCTATTTTCTTATTCTTTGCAAAATGAGACAATACGATAATAGCATAGCCAAAAGAAAATAATTGAGGCCTGTCATGTCTTCAGCCTCCTGCACCGTGATTTATAAATAATCGACTAATTTGTCAACATAAGCGTTCCTCATTGGGAAAATGCACCTCCCGCACGACCAGAAATTCCATGGTGATACACAACACATTCTTTGCCGGTTGGTGTGCATAGGGAGAGAATGAATGAAACGGGCGTCCCCATTGAAGTCATGAGTGCACCAAAGAATTTACCAGTCAATTTGCCAAGGTCAAGTTCCAAGCCCATTATATTAAATCCTCTTTTAATTGTGGACAGCCTGTAGTGTTTTGGATGACAAATCCGTGGCTGACATTTGACCTACTGCGATGGTTTCATGTAGATATATTGCACATCACATCGACCTGCATAATGTAGCTGAGGTCTCTATGGCTCTGATATAATTTATGGCATCTCCGAAAAAAAATAAAATAAAAGTGCTATGTTTTGTCTGTGTTGATGAAGAGCACGTTACTGTGTCATGTGAATGCACAACCATTGTCCATTGTCACTGAATGTCACCGTCGTGGACATTCCATGAAAGACATATGGCTACAATACAATGACATACTAGATGTGTAGTTTCTGTACCTGCTTACAGTTTGTGTGCTTCCAACTACACATTTTTAAACCCTACACACCTCGAAGGTTTGGCCGTTTGGGCATCTGCTGAACTCTTTAGCCAGTGATCCAAAAACATGCATTTGAATGACAGCCAGAGTAATTTTACCGGTATCATGGCAGCTTTTCCCAGGAGTAAATCGCCTGAAAATTGGCCCAAAACATCAACAGCTCTTACCCTTCATCGGAGATGCCCTTGAACCTTGTCACTGGAGTAAACTCCATGTGTTCCATTAGGTTAGATGTTCATTGTCTTTGGCCTATTTCTCTCACCGGATTCCTCATGGGAAAGCACCAGTTTATACTCATTCTCTTCTTTAATCCACTTGTCATCTCTCCCTATCCACAGTTTGGCTTTCAATTCAGGCCTGGTAATCTTTGGGTGGGTCGTTAGTCCCCTGTTGTTTCCATGTTAAAGCTGAGCCTCCAACCTAATGACTGCAAAAGCATGATTGGAATGCTGCAAGCAGTTTTGATCGGAGAACGCAGTTTGTCCTCACTGCTTATTACTCCTGGGGACGTCTGACTGGCATGAGGGGAATGAAAGGGTGCTAACATTCAAGGCTGCTTTTGTGTTGATAAATGCCAACTTTTGTTTTCCACAAAAAGTAAAATTGCATTTATTTGTGGTTGAAAGGCTCCATCCTCATTACCGGGTAACTTTTGCACAGGATCTTGTAATTTGTTAACCTAACTTCAGTTTTTACTGGAATTACTGCCTTAGAGATTGAGATACCGGGATCAATTTTTTAAAAATAATTCATAATAAAGGCATTTATCTGATCTCTTCTTCACAAGCCCCACTCTTTATCCATAAAAGTAGTTCTAATATATCTCCATCCAGATCAATCACCTGTATTTCTTCAACAAAAACTTTTTCTCATGGCCTACTAGCTTGCTCACAAGTTTTGGGGGGTGAAAGGTCGGGGGGAGGCTGAACACCCTTTCACGAACACATACTCCAGAGATGAGCGAGAGCCATAAAAGAGGAGATTAAGAGACAAAGCAAGACATTTGACACGACACCGAACTGAGAGGAGAAGCAGCACATTCAATATAGTGCATTGTGCCGCAGAGGGCGAATGCTGCAAGAAGATTAGCAGGGCGATGAGTCAGAAGCACACACATTCAAATTCTCTATTAGTCATGAATTAGGCTGATGTGGCTCCATACACTAGTCCTGTTTCATCACAATGCAAATTAGTGCCGACTGAAGTGTAATGTTCTCTGTGCTCGTGTTATAAGCTCTCAAAAGGTTGCAGTGCCCGCCGTGATACTCACATGGAACTTGCAGGAAAATGTAAGGAAACAGTGCTTGTTAAGAAAATGATACGTAAGCAAGCTGTTTGCATTACACAGTAGTGCTGGGATTCAAACACAGTGGCGAAGATAGACATGTAATGAAACAGCACAGATGCTTGGATGACCTTAACCAACCTTGTCTGTGACCCTGAGCAAAGATTTAATTAGCTCTAAAACAAACACTGAGGGACCAAACGGTCTGAATAAATACAATTCTCTATGCTGTAAAATCACATCCCAGCAGTTTGACATTGAAAAGCTCTGGACGCCCGAAGAAAAACAGAGTTATATTCAGCACACATCTACTGCTCAGACGTGGCACAGAGCTGGTGTTCTCCTAACACGAATGCCTGTGATTGTGTAGTCTACTTCTCAAGTGTGGAATCTCCCAAACATTCAAGTGTTCTTCCATCTCCTAGAAGCATACCAGTGGCATGTAAAAGGTTGCATCATAGCTAAGTGGTTGGGAAGTAGACTATGTGTGTGGGTGACTTTTGGCGATGGCTATGGCCATCTGTGGAGGGGTAAGACAGTGAGGGAGGAATAGATGCTGGAGGGGAGGTCTTGTCTCTCTCTGGGTTTCCCCGAAGCAGATGGATATGATGAGGGGGTGTGTGCACACCTTCAGGTGGGATCCATCTCTCTATCTCCCTGACAGAGTTGTGAATTTGTGTGGTATTCCACTTGCTCTAAACGGAACACTGCGCGAAGCTGAAAACTGAGCAAACATCACAAACAAATAAAAAGTGATTCCTCCCACGGCCTCACACTAAATACCTATAGTAGCAGAGCAGCGAACAAACATCACTGGCTTGTGTAGTCGGATATTTGAGAACAGAATAACTTCAAGACAAGAGGAAAATATAACCGTAGGTTTCAACATTGTGGTATGCAGGAGAGATGGGAGCAAGTATTCATTGCAATATGCTTTTAAAATACATTGGAGTGCTTCAACCAATTCACTCCTATAAAGAATATTAAGAAGCAGTCTTAGAACCCTTACTTAACATACACTGAGCCAACAAAGAGAGACAGAACAGATGAAAACCATTTCAAACCTTTTAAAAAATGCTAATAATGCCTCCCTCCTACAAAGTGATTATTATTGGTATGAACTTTTGTCACTCTGACTGAACGTCTGTTTCAGTAACGTTAGAGACAACTTAGGTAAGAATATAAATAAAAGTCCCTCATGTCATCATTGTATTGTGGAGAAAGATAGGCTATAAGCCATCTTAGACCGGTACTGTATAAACTATAAAGTGAGAGGCATTTGAGAGAAGTATAGAAATTCACATGAACACCACAATGTCTAATCTACATATGTTCTACTATTTCCAACACAGTTTTGATCAGTTTTTATAAGTACGCAAAGGATACAGTCAAACCACACAATGAAATTCCTTCTATCCAGAATAAATGCGGTGGCTAAAAATGTCCTAGTGGGGTTAAAACCTAGAAGGAAACCTAGAAAGGAGCAAGACTCTGAATTAGTGGAGGAACATATTGAATGCAGATTCTTCCACACAGGTGTAGTGCATGATACAGCAATTAACATCTTGTTATGCTCTGTGGCATGTATAAAAATGCTGAGCAGGGCCAGTTAACCTCGATCAAGATGACAAGAGGAAAGGATCTAAGGGACATCGAAAGAGGGTTCGTTATTAGGTCTCTTCCGGGATGATAGTGCCACCAACCGCAGGGCACGAGGGGTCGCTGAATGGTTTGATGAGTATGAAATAGAAATAAATTATATGCTAGGGCCTTCACAGTCACCAGGTTTCAACCCAATTGAACACATGTGAGATTCTGGACCGAGATGTTAGACAGCGTGCTCCCCCACCAAATGAGGGAAGATCTTTTGGAAGAATGGTGTTCCATTCCTCCATTAGAGTCCCAGAGACTCACAGAATCTATGCCACGGCACATTGAAGCTGTTCTGGTGGCTCGTGGTGCCCCAACACTTTACTGAGACACTATGTTGTTTTTTTCACACTTAATTTGTCACGTTGGTTAACACTAAACTTAGCTGTGCTAGCTATGTTTTGTGGAAAATGTAGGACATTTTGACATGAGCAGGTTAGCTGTGCTAGCTCATGTTAGCAAACTTCTATGTTGAGGTCAGTTGTTGTTGTCTGGCATCTAATGGCTGAAGTAATTTAAATAAAAAGCTTTCTGTAACCAAATAGCTAGCTAGCTATCTTTCTTTGCTTGCTGGTTAGCTAATGTTAGCTATCTTTCACCCTAACTGTGTTACTGTCGACTTTTGGACAGTTTGTAGCAAACTTAATGTGTTGCATGCAGCAGCTGTGCCACTGTTTGAATATTGTCTGGCTGGTTTTTCTCAAACAAGATCGGGCTGACATATGTTAGTAATTTCAGAAATGATAATGAAAAACGTAGCACATTTATTATTTCCTGTTGGGAAAATTAGGCACACCAGTGACAAATTATACACATAATCTTAACTGTTACACAAAGAAATGTGGTCAATTAAAACATTTCTTTGTGTGGTAACCTTGGCTTGGCGCAGTAGTCTCATTTTAATCTGATAGATTTTTTCA
The DNA here is from genome assembly GCA_016801175.1 of Esox masquinongy. NCBI lineage: Eukaryota > Metazoa > Chordata > Actinopteri > Esociformes > Esocidae > Esox > Esox masquinongy. The sequence continues at coordinate 137,408 of JACXGI010000282.1, forward strand.
GACAAACATACTGATTACGACCCTGTAAAAATCTGGTATAGATGTTCTCAGTGTTGATGCTGGACGTATCATTAAGTGAGGTGAAGTTGAGTGTGTGGACCTCCAATCAGTATGTTAACGTTTGACATTTTTTAACTATTCATTTCATTTTGTTATACAGTTTGATTCCTTATCACCTAATTAAATCCTTTGACACACCCCTCATTGTGGCCACTGGTTACAGTAATTGCACTGTTGTCTACATTACCTGCTATCAAGCATACATGTTACAACCCAAACAAAGCAGATCAATGCGGAAACAACATTTTGCATGTTGTATCACTGGGAACTTATAAGCAGTGTGGTCCACTTAATTTTAGTTTGTTCTCTGTTAGTCAGCCCCTCTATTAAGTTCATTGGGTGTGTGCCAGCCCATTTTGTTTGGTCAACATATTGGAACATATGCTTCTAATGTGTATGCATGGTTAAAAGCATAATGAATGTGTGCATTTGCAGTATGTAACAAGTAAGCTTCTGCAAACCCAGGTGTTGTATGCATTTACCCAGAAGGGGTGCTTCATAATTAAATATTATACTTTTTTTCTTTACACTTTCCTCTTTCAATTACTCACGGTTCACGTTAATCTTTATTACTTCTATCGGTAAGACTTTGTCCCAGAAATCTGCAGTCTCTTTTAGGTAACATTTAGCAAACTCTTACTGTATACAGTATCTTCTTGAGACTTTTTTTGGTCGCATTTGAAAGTATTACTTGGGCATCCACTACAGTGTTTTTTCCAAGCTCTGTCATCTAGATATAATTCATCTGTGGGATTAATCTGCTTTTCAAGAAGCCTTTCAATATGCATATGTTATATGCAAATACTATGTCACCAAAATTCAGACTTTCACAAATTCACATGCTTTCCACAAAGTTGTGCTGTTAACCTTTCTAAGCTGTAAAAGAAAAAAAGTTTCCAAACAGACCTGAAATTTATGCCAGACTGGCAGAGCCACCAGTTCTATAGGTACACTGAGTACTAAAGGAGCATCCACATTACCTCTTTCAGTTTGCCTAGTATTTCAACTAATGACGTACAGCCTCTGCATAAAAGACATCATGAGTAATTCTGTATCTGGATGTATGTAACCTCTATCAGCATTGGGCTTCCATAAAGTGCTGCATGGAGAAAGATGAGTGTCACAATATTGACGCACTGAGAAATGTTTCAAGGATACTAAGCTTAAGTGAATGTTATGCATTCAATGGGGAGAAGGATTAGCATCAAAATATAGATGCCTCGAGTGCATGTTCTCTTTTTCCACCCTTTACCTCACTCCCTCTATCTCTCGCTCTCTCTTTGCCATCCCTGTCTCGTTCCTCTAGCAGACCTTTTTTTCCTTTTCAGTCACACTCTCTTTTTTCTCTCTTTCCATGTCTTGCTCTTAGCCTCCTTCACCCTGTCGCGTATTCTCTCAGTTCTTCCCTTGTTCATTCTCCGAACGTCTCCTCTTGCTCACCTCCACAAACAATAAATTGACACAGTCTGTGCGTCAGTTGCCTCTGCTGCCCTCACAATCTCCTTCTACCTCACATACATTTAAATCAATTAGCAGATGCTCTTAACCAGAGCAACTTAAAATAGTAAGTGTATACATATTCAAGATCACTTCTACTTGCCACCTGTGGTAATTGAGAACAAAACCCTGGTGTTGCAAACCGCATGCTCTTACCAAGTTTGTTTTCCCCTTTCTCTCTTTATCTCATCCTTTCCTTCACCCGCTCTCTCCTCTTTTACCACCTAGCTCACTCTGTCCCTCCATTTTATTTAATCTGTCCTATATCGTCTTTAGATGCCGCTCGGACCTCAAACAATGTTGTACATCCTAACTGGTACATCATTACTTCTGTTCACTACATTTGCCCTCTTCATATTCTCCTTGCTCTGTTACTTCCAGTAGCTCTATCTATCTTTTTGTAACTCCTCATTGCAAATTAGAACTATCGTCAATATCAGGAATATCTTCTGTGTTAATTCCTCCTTCCGTTACAAACCCATTCCGCTACAACTAATTCCAACATTTATCCATGTCCTCCTCTCGCATGGGTTCTTGTTTGCTGCAAGCTAAAGCGCTCTATTGCCGCCATTCTCCCGGTTTAATTTCCAGCCCAATGACCGCCCAGCTGGCACTCTGTATGACGATGCACTTAATTGACCACCAGTAATTTTCAAAGCTTTCTGGCAGAACACAGCACTGCCACCTGGGGATGAAGCATGGAAGTGTTCATTTCCGTGACAGTTTGTTTTCATAGAAACCAATTTAAACATTTTAGTCAGTGGTCATGTGCACAACAGGAGTGTGCTAATTGGCCACAGCCCACGCCGGGCTGATAAACGTTTATCATCTCTACTACAACGTCTGCCAACATACAGCTCCCATTAAGACGTCGTTAGAAATCACAGTATGGATAAAATCACTGTTCCAGTCTAACTATGTGCAATTCATTCACTTACACGATTATGTCATTTGTTTTTAAGGACCGTAAGTCCAGTGAGAATCTAGAACTTTCCTATTTGTGCTGCTTGAACATTTACTACAAAATGGCATTTCATCGTAAATATCACTGGCCCAGAAAGTCTGATTAATTTCTCCTGATTCAGCGGGCTCTCCCAGAGTATTCTGAGGTTTACTCTTCACCACTAGCATTCTACAGTCATCTAACAATTGTTTTGGATGCAATACAGACCAAGATTGTAGTAACACGTCAGCATTCTTTTTCTTTTATGCATTCATGTATAATGTGTAACTTTATGAATGGTAACTATTAATGTATCTATTCCAAGGTTTAAGTGGTTGTGTTTGATAATCCATTAATTTTTATGATGCCAATTTTCACCAGATTTTTTGTTTTGTTTTCTTGAAATTGCCTTGAAAATCAACATTACAGTCTTGTAGAGGGTAGTCTTGCAGACTTGTACAGTACATTCCAAGTGTAATAAGGAGGTGAAGATTTGTCAATATGTACTACCGTTCAAAATTTGGGGTCACTAAGAAATGCCCTTGTTTTCCATTAATATAAACAGGAAATGAGTTTGAATAGGAAATATAGCAAAATGAATAGGAAACATTGTCATGGACCAGGTTAGAAATAATTATTATTAAAAAAAAAAATATTATTAACTAATTATTAACTGAAATAATAATTGCGTCCCTCAAACTTTGCTTTTGTCAAAGAATCCTCCATTTGCAGCAATTACAGCCTTGCAGACCTTTGGCATTCAAGTTGTCAATTTATTGATCTGAAAAGATTTCACCCCATGCTTCCTGAAGCCCCTCCCACAAGTTGGACTGGCTTGTTGGGCATTTACGCACCATATGGTCAAGCTGCTCCCACAACAGCTCAATAGGTTTAAGATCCGGTGACTGTGCTGGCCACCAGCTGACTGCAATTGCCAAAATAGTTCTATTACTTTAAATCTGTAATCCATCTGTTCAAAAAGTGCTAAACAATTGTGAGGCGTGATGTCAATGTTCAACACAGGGTAACTGTGTGTAAAACATCCATTTATGCCTTCTGTGTGGGTGCAATTGCTGAAGCTCTTAACAGACAGTAGTTCCATAAAATCGAGAGGGATGTGTAGAATATATGGGTCCTTAGGGGAATAAAGGCAGATCTATTTATCCTATCTGTAGATATGACTTCTCAATAAGGTTATAAAAAGTTATTCTGCTGTAAGCATATGCAAAATAGGATGTTAGAACCCCATGTGTGTGGGTGTTTGTGTGAGCGCTTCTGTGTGTGTGTGTGTCTGTGAGTGAATGAGTGCATATATGTGCATGAATCCACTCGCATGTTTTTAAATATTTTGTTTTTGCCCCAAAAAAATTGATAAATGGCCAGCTTGAATGTCATCCCACATTCATCTCAATCCAGAAAATATGTAACAAATCCAGAGCTCGTACTTCCGAAACCCACCTCTGAATAACCTTTACTTTTCTGGGCATTTAACGGGTCGACACAAACCACTGTTGTAGTCAAATCTTGTTTTGAACAAATCTTGTTTTGAACAGAATACTCTATGGGAGAACTATCCAGGCAAGCTTAGTCTAAGACATTCAAATTAATAGTTCCTGCCAATAGAGAGAAGACAAGGTTCCCACAAGAAATGCCCAGTCCAGCTGCTCTACCAGGACTTCCAATGAGGGCAGGCCTTTGAAGGGCCAGCCACAGAATTTCTGCACTAACTTATATGTCATAATTCACGTGAATCCTGTGTACAGACAGCCTTTAGCAGGGTCTAGGGCCTGAGGCCATTAACCGCAGGGTCTCGCACTCAGAATTGGTCGGTCGAGAGATATTGCCCCTGAACTTGACAAGGATTATCCAGACCAATTAAATGCCTGTGAGTCTCTGGTTTGCCTGTGTGAAATATGGGCTCTCTCAGACCAGCCTGTGTGATGTTATTGTAGCATGTCGGATGAATAATGATTCAATCTCTGGCCTGTAAATCTCAGATTCACTTTCCGATAATTATGACAGAATATAACCGGTCGTGATGAAGTCTCGGCATGGATTACATTTAGTGGGGGGAGAGTTCTGCAGTCGAACTCAACACGCTTTAATACGAGGTGCTTTGGGGTCGTAGAGGATACAAGGGAGGTGATGTGTATGTATTTGATCATTGGAATCATGTAGGAGGTCCCTTACTTTCCTCCAAAAGTAAATAACTGGTAGAGAAAGGTTGTTTTCCAGTGTGCCCTGTCATGCACATATTATTGTTGTGAACAGGGAAAGCCTGAAGATGTTTGTGTTTACCAACATGACATTGTGTGGATAACATTTGTTTGGGTTTACCGTTGGTCCTGTCACTTCCTTAAACATACTTTTGAGCTCCAGTGTCAAAGCCTTTATATCATGCCACTGTTTCTTGATGATTTCAGTTCAGGGTGCCAGATACAACCGCAGTACCTGCTCAAAGAGATATTTGGAAATTTATTTGAATTCTACTAAGCTTTAACTGACAAATATGATTGATTTCTACACTGTAAATTTAAAAAAATGTTTTAGTCATTTAGCAAAAGCTCTTATCCAGAGCAAGTTACAGTGAGTGCATTTTAAGAAGCTAGGTAGAACAACCACACAACCCAGTCAGAGTAAGTACATTCTACCCAATCAGCAAAAGTCAGTGATTGAAAAAGATAATACAAGTAATAAACATAACAAACTAAGGCAAACGCCTCTGATGTTAGAAACTAGCTCACAATATTATTCAAGAATTCGGAGTTCCTGCTGAACAATATGCTTTACTGTCAAAAGTTAACAGTGCCATTCAAATTTGAACCGATACAGTTGTGTGAGGAACCTTCTCTTATCATAAAGGTTGTTTCTGCACATCTTACAGAACTGCAGAAAAGCAGTGTGGAAAGGGTGACTGGCAGATTGACAAACATCTATGTCCTCTTGAACCCTTGATATTAGTTAGACTGCTACCTCATAAATTCCTAATTCAAGTCAACAGATCCTGATTTGAAGCAGTCTTCAGCAGGGTCAGTCCTTCTGATGCTTCTTCTGTTGGGATCTGTGGGGAGTGACTTTTGCCAGGGTCAGTACATTACCATAGAGTGAATAGCAGCCGATGGTCTCCCAACTCTGACTGCGTATCACCTTGGCATTTGGCTGATATTTCACTGGCAGGTGAGAGCAACAAATGGTCTTGCAAGTGATGAGATAAGATAGCTGGGGCCACTGACAAAACATGATATTTCTTCAGGAAAGGCTGTGTTTGCCGACGCTTGACCATAGGCAGCCAGCCCTTGCACTGTAAGATAAGTATGGTGTGGAACAGAAAATAAGTATGAAATCACAGTTACAGGGATCAGTTTAGCTTGCTTTCAAGATTGTGTCCTGATGCAGGCAACCGGATTAGGGGTTAGTAACGATGTATTTTGCCTGCGTTGGCGCAATTCACCATTTTTTGCTGGTAGTTTTGTTGTCTTCAGCTGTAGAGAAGCTGTCTCAAAGCAATGTCCGACTGCAGGTACCTTGCTTTGAAGACCCGGTGATCCCAATTGCCTGTTTAAGTCAATTCCTACAAACTCCCAAGATTACCCTCTGCCTAACAAAATAGAGTGGGTGGTGTCATGGATACAACCACTGTCAACAACAGCTGGGCATGAACAATTGTAAGATAAAGTCATGTTTACTTCAACGGGCCGGGAAGAAATTGCTTGTACTATTAAACCATCAGGATGTCACACTGATTGACCTTATAGCTGATGCTACTAGCAAATGTTGCTGCCCTTGGGATGCACAATGATGAGCCAGTGTGAATGACATGATCAGTTTATTCCACACCACCGGGCAACAGAACTGTATCACCAGCTTGTCATCAGGGTGACATGGATGTTTTTTTCTTCCTCCTGAGACATAGTAATCTAAATGGAGCTAAAAAGAGCTTCGATTGTGCTGAGCGAGAGCTCTCCTCCCACAGTGATGGGCCAGCCAATTCACAAGAGGAGCCAGAATTAAGAACTCGGGATGGGATGTATAGTTTAAAAAATACCAGAAAGTGTAGAGGGGTAGTTCCCCTTGCTGTTCTGTTGGCTAACACCCTGCAGCTGGCTGTAGTCACACAATATTTGGCTGAGATTTGATTTAATTAATTTTGTTAATGACATGATTCATTATGCTTTCATTATTCTTTAATTGTGACTGTAATTGCATATGGATCATAAATGCATACAATAGCACTATAGGGAAATAACTATGAGCTTATAATCATAATTGAAGTGGTTGATAGTGGCTTATTGCCATCTGGGCTCCACAAAGTCACAACCAACCATACCTTAGCAGGCTACAAACAAAACCACAGTAAACAACTTCCTCTGGTCACCCGTTCCATCACTGTTATGCCATTTTACAGCCGACATACAGCTACGACTGCCTGACAATCTCTATTTTTGGACACCAAAAGAGAAACACCATCAGTATATTGATCTGTATATTGATGGATAGAGACAGAGGCAGAATAAGGAAAAGACAGAGGAATAGACAGACGAGTATGAAGGGAGAGGCTGACCACCAATGCTACATTCCTTATGAGTCTCAAGCTTTGAAAAATGTCCATTCAAAATGCTCACAAACGGTAAGGCCGTGGAACAAAGGTGATTTCTGTGACATGCTAAACAGAGAGAAACTGTTTGTTTCCTCTGTGTCAGTGCAGGAGCCCCCCTCACTGCCCATGGCAACTCATCCATAATGTCCTACTGTCAACCAGGAAATTGACTAAAAAAAACATTATTTATAAATGTGCCTTACTCACTACTGTGCACATGTCAAGTGCCCTCTGCGGATCTTGGGCATAGCTGGCATATCTAAGGTTTGGAAATATGCTGCCGTGTTTAAGACAGGTGTTTTACATGGATGTTGCCATTTTAATATGATTTAAAGCACTGGACTATTGTGTTGGCCAGAGGTGTTTCATCCAATTTTGGATTCTGCGCCTTCATGTGTATGCTATGGTAATGGGTTTGTTTAAAGCATAAGCAGTCACTGAAGCAAGACCACATACCAGATCTCTCACATGAACATGTATGCACATGCATGCACAGGCATACACAAAAGACACACTACAGTTCTTCCTCAGCAATATTCTGTGCATAACACAATAACTGTATTTGTATCTAGAGAAACATTAGTGCAGAAGATTCAGAGCAGTTTTATTCAAAGAAACTGGTGTTTTGTAATTTGAGCAAGTATTTGGCACATAATTGAATATAGTGCTTAGGAAACAACACAATCTTCCTGACTCAATTTCTGCTTTCAATTCTGTCAGAAGATTCCTGTCTGCCTATGGAAAGTAGTCATGTGCTGTCTTGCCTTGGCTGTGAAAACTGTCAAAAGAAGTGTAGCTCCTTTTCTATCAGATTGAGAGGGACTTAGACTGAGAAAAAAAGGTAAGAAAAGAGTTAATTCTTGATTGAGACGCGTAGATCCTGGCTTTCATCTTAAATTCAACCAGGTGGACTTTGTTGAGAGAGAAACAGGGTCTTGCTGTAGCAGCCTGGAGGGTGTGTTGACACCTACAGCCTCAAGGAGAAGGCCCTGTCAATGTAGCAACAACAACCAAGGTCTATGTGTATCCCTCTCTACTATAGAGTGAGACAGATCGAGGGATAGGATTTGGTGTCCCACTCAGATCCAGAGAAATCAGAGGTTCATTACAGGGCTGCAGCTCTTCCGCTGTATAATTGCACTGGAGGGATTTGTATGGTTTTGTATGTTATGGATGTTTCTAATAAGAACAGCATTCACACGGGCTATAAACAATGTTAGCCTTGTGCCATGGTTTTCTAGATCTGTGAATAGGGGTATCCATTAAATGATTAAAAGGGAAAAAGGATCTCGGTACATTCACATCATGTAAATGCCATTCCAGTGTTTCCCTCTTATTGTAATAACAGCAGTGGCCCACTGGTAGTAAATTGTGATGTGCCACCACAGGAAAACAGAATCATTTTATGAAATATGATTTTTTTCCCCCCAAGCTAAGCACAGGTTACCATCGCATGCTGTTTACCATCGCATGAGCATCAGAGCAGAGCAAGAACGTCCTGCACCCGATGCTCCGAGTATCAAGCCTTGGAGTTTGGTTAGAGAAATGTAACGGTCTGTTCACACGCATGTTTGTGTTGAACTGTTGGTAAGTGGCTGTGACATTGATATGAAGAAGGTAGCCATCGTCTGAGCGACAACCAAAGGTAAGAAGCAAGCTAGCTAACTAACTGTCACAACACGATAGCTACGGCTAAAACAGATTAGTGTCATGCTGGAAACAGAGATTCGGCAGCAACAATAAGACCCCCAGTTTTCGTATTTTGCCTTCAAATTAAAAGTCTGCAGTGAAACGTTATATACAGTTGGCAGCAACAATAATAGACTTCAGTTTTTCGTATTTTGCCTTCGAAATAAAAGTGTCTATACTGTAGAGTGTTTATTGTGTACATTTTCAATCGTTTTGCACCAGCGTAAGGTCTGACGATGGGTCTGAGGATTTCATCCCGTTACCTAACAGCAGTCAGGGTACCGTTGGCTAGGACGTGGAGGTCTGTGCGACCCTCCAAGTATATGCCTTCCCTGACCATCCGCCAAACCTGCTGGATGATGTTCAAGGCAGCATAACGTTCACCATGGCATCTCCAGACTCTTTCACGTCTGTCACATGTGCTCATTGTGAACCTGCTCTCATCTGTGAAGAGAATTGGGCACCAATGGCGGTCCTGCCAATTCTGGTGTTCTCTGGGGAATGCCAATCGAGTTGCACGGTGCTGGGCTGTGAGCACAGGTCCCACTAGAGGACGTTGGGCCCTCATGCCACCCTCATGGTGTCTGTTTCTGACAGTTTGGTCAGAAACATGCACACCAGTTGCCCGCTGGGAGTCATTTTGTAGGCCTCTGGCAGTGCTCCTCCTGTTCCTCCTTGTATAAAGGAGAAGATACCGGTCCTGCTGCTGGGTTGATGCCCTTCTACGGCCCTGTCCAGCTCTCCTCGTGTAACAGCCTGTCTCCTGGTATCTCCTCATGCTCTCGAGACTGTACTGGGAGACATTGAAAACCTTCTTATATGGATGTGCATCCTGGAGGAGCTGGACTACCTGTGCAACCTGAATGGGCTGCAGGTACCGCCTCATGCTAGCAGTAGTGACAAGGACACTAGCAAAATGCATAACTACAGAAGAATCCGTCAGGAAGGATAAGGAGAGCAATTGTCTGTGGCAACCATCTGCAAAACCATTCCCTTTTTCGGGGTTGTCTTGCTTTTGCACTTGTTGTCACTTTCATTTGCACCATTAGGTGACATTGATTCACAATCACTTATGCTTCCTAACTGAACAGATTGATATCCCTGAAGTTTAATTGACTTGGTGTAATACTGTGATGATTGTGCTCCCTTAATTTTTTTTGAGCAGTGTATATTAATGGCACAACGACTTATGGTTTCCATGTTCCCTTTCCTTGTTCTTTGCAGGATGTTACACACATGCCAGGGCAATCTTATTCAGTGTTGTGAGAACCTCCTACATCATCAGTGTCCCTTTGTCTGACTGGGCACAGGGTATGCGTTACGTAACCCAAAGGCTCGGTGTTCAAATTCAGATGAAGAAAGGGATTTAGCTGCTCAAACAGGAAGTTGAAACACATGGCCGGAGGAGAGGTGACGAGTGCAGCCTCTTTCCTTAGCAGCTTACACAAATTTATGAATACATTGTTAGTGTCATTTTCTCTGTCAATGTAAATTCAACAAAACTTTTCTTGTGATTCACCTCCATGAAGCTCAGCTGCCTCAACAGTGGGAGGAATAGTGATATGTATGTGTAGGCGAGTGGAGGTTACATACCTATGATTAAACAGGCAGCTAGCTATACATACCTGTCATGGTCAGTCTAGAATTAGAATGACAGTACTGACGATTACCACAACACCTTCTCCTACCAGCTTACACCCGTGCACCTGCCATATAGTACAGGTGTTTACCGTAATAACTATAATGTAACATAATAACTCTACAAGTTTAGAAGTTAATTTGGTTAAAAATTAGGTTTGCCCAGAGTAAAAAAAGAACAAAAAACTGAAAAATGAAAAAGTATGTCCAGATAATGCAATTTAATTGTGAACGTCCGCACAAACAATACCACTCATTTGGAGGTGTATGTAGAATGTTTTCAAAATGCTTTTGATTAAAAAATGAAAAGCACTTTAATAGCAGGCTATAACAAAGATTTACCTATGTTTGTCACTACCTCCAGAAAACCATGCTGCCTTTTGGTCGTTTCGCTCAGAACTCCCACCCCCCCAGTGTATCTCATCATTACATTCATTTTTTCATTTTTATCGGAACACCTTTTACACTGATGAAACATATTTCACAGGCAGTTCTACTACTAGGATACAGCGTACTGTACTTGTGGAATTGAATGTAAAGATTCATCAGGAGCAGGAGACTGGTGCAGAGGTAGGAGCATAATAGGTTTTAATTAAACAGCGTTTATAAATAAAAGACATTGATGCGACATGGACCAAGGACATAACAGAAAACAATGACGGACAAGATACATTAGGCCAGGAGGAACTTAAATTGGAATATGATCAGGGTAAACAAGACACAGGCAAAATCAATGAACATAGAAACAGAACAACTAGAACTGAACATAGAAACGCAACAGCCTGCATGGCAGCTAGGCCGTTTCCGGCTGTCACACTGGGTCAGGGGTGGATTCATTCCAGATAACTTACTAATAGAGAAAATTTATGTAATTCCTTCCCAGCTTCTGTTCTGTTTTACAAAATCTTTGAAACAAAAAATTTGTGGGGCATAACAAATACACCCGTGGTAACTTTTCTACTGCCAATAGCCTATTATGTTTTGTTGCACGAAAAAGAAAGTGAAAGGAATAGCAAACCATTTCTGGTGAAACTCTTGCCATTACACTATATAGTATTTCACTGGATAAATAATCAATAATAAATAAGTAAATGGGGATCCAGTGACTCAGACTTGAGCCCATACACCAGGACTTGGGCATAGGGACTCAGACTTGAGCCGACTTCTGATTCAGCCGTTAGTGGTGCTTTGTTGGATTCAGGCTCAGCTCGGTCTTACCCACAAGGACTTGTGACTCAAAAATATGTCTTACAAGAAGTCGCCTTGTAAGGCATGTTGCAGCTAAAAAAAAAAAAAAAAAAACATACAGAAAGAAAACAAGCAAAGAAGGAGCAATAATTGTTGCCAAGCTGCAACACACCCTACAAAGCTATTTAAAGTGTTTCTGACCTTGTGATTCAGGTGCCTTAGCAAGGAAAACCTGCAGTAAACATGCTTTCGTTTGCTGTTCCACAGCAACAATGGAAAACTTATGCTTATTATTTCTAATCTATCTGATGCCTTTCCAGACAGACAAGTATTGAGCTTTTCTTGGCCTCCTTATAGATGGATCTTTACCTGCTCTTGGTAAAGCTCTGTGTGATTCCTCCTTGTCACACTGGAGGTACTTAAGCTAACCAGTGAACCATTGGCTTCGTCTGTCCATTTCACTGTATGTTTGACAGGCTTTGAAGTTTTTTCCACAAGAAATGCAGAATAAGTCAATGTAAAATTCAGGTACTTTCAACTTCAGTGATCTGCGGTACTGTGATTGTGAAGGCACTTGGAGCAATGTGAAGGGCCGCCAAAACGAAGCAGATTTTGCGGGGGGAATGGCAAGATTTGCAGTGGAGAAAAATAGATCCAAGATCCAGAAGGCAGGATTTCAACAGGACTGGTGATGTCCTTGCACCAAACTTAATTGACCAAAAAACAACAATGCACCACCCTTTGATGTATTGCATTGTTCTGGGTTGTGATAAGCACAGTCGAGCTGAAACCTGGCTAAGTCCATTTGCGGGGTCAGGAATCAGGTCATTTAACCAAGATTTTGTGAAGCAGAAAGCAGTGAGAGAGAAGCTTTTATCAGCAATTGCAGCTCTTCCAAAATATATTTAATGACAAAACAAATACCTTGCATTCTGAAGCAGACCAAAGCCATAGGAGAAAAAAATCTGAATTTTTGTTGCTTTCTATGAATGTAACCAACAACTACGCCAACACAATGGGCAGCACCCACAACACAGAGACTGCCTGAACAGACGCCAATAATAATGCCTGTGATTTAATCACGGCAAAATTGAAAGTTTAAACAGGACACTGACGTTAACCCCATTTCTCCTACAAGCCATGGGATTATTAGTGACCATAGAGAGTTGGGACCTGTTTAATGCCTAATCTGAAAAATGTACATTTTCCCTTTACACCAACACTTCCTTTATGGATATTGCTTCAAAAAGGACTCAAAGGTTGTGTTCAGTGTGAGAGATTTTCTCAATAAAAGTTGTGCCACATTTCCTTGATCAATCTAGGTCTTCCTATGGCTCCAAGGCCTAGCCTTTGTTGTCATACTTTGGAGCTTACAGTGTTTGAGCTTACATGCATTCCATAGAGAGAGGATATTCCATAATGCCGTTGTATATATTTAATCGGCACTTGGCAAATCAGAGAGAGGCTGAGGAATCAAGCATCTTGGTAAGCTGCTTTCATTCCTTAGAACTTGATAGGAGAGTGAATTGAATTACTGAAAATCTCATTCTGATGCCGCTTGTATGGGGGCGAATTGAAGCTACATTGTTTATCACAGTGCAAAATGTCTTACCCTGTGATTCTGCTAAACCCTGTTTTTATGATAACAGCTTTGTGTTCATCATGTTTGCAGAGGAATCCAGAAACCAACATGGTAGAGGGATCTCTCCTCTTTAATAGAGGCATTTTTGAGGAACCCATTATGACATTATAAAATACTGTTCCAAGTTATTGAATTTAGGATTTGTTACACTTCCCCAGCCATCTCTCAGTTTAAATGACAATTTCTACTAAAGGCAGGGGGACCCTGCCACCAAGTTCAGACCTTACCTTTAGAGGTGGTTTAGGGAACTGTGAGGCGTTGATAAAGTGGCTGCTGTATACCGTATGATGTCTCTATGCAATTAGCCTCGCAAACAAAATATTTTCAGTATAATGTCCCCAGAACTTCAGGAGGCTGTGTGATGGTGCCTTGTTTGCAGGGTAGTAAATACATTATTTTTGCACTTGGAGTATGAAACAATCTATGTGTCATACGCATGAATAGATAGGGCACTGGAGTGAAAAAAAGCACTTGTTTTCATATTGAAAGGTAGCCATATCCAATGCGACATATCTGTGGCATTATTTAGATGACAGATGACCAATGTCAGTGGGGCAGTGTCCTGTTTGACATAAAGAGCAATGAGCCAAGGACGTGTTATTCTATTATTTGCGAAGCAACACATGGCACATTTTTATAACAATGTATATTATGTTGCTTTAATACCTCTGTACTAGTGCCGTAATTTCTATTGAACTGCTGAAACATATAATCCTACAAAAGGTAACTGAAGCCATTCTATTATACACCCCTAAAGACTCTCTCAGTTCTGCTGGGTCTACAGTATATAAAGACGAATTGAACCAAATTAAACTTTGTGAAGCATAGGGGATGATGTGAAAACTAAGACATGTGGTCCATTTGTATTCAACACTAATATTATATCATATTGACAATATTGCACTGGTGAGCACATTAAAGGCAGTTCTTATTTAATGCTTTACAGGCACTATCAAGTCTGTGAAGTGCAGCTAGGTTAAAGATTGAGACATGAGCCCAAGTCAAGTAGGTATCTCTCCATCTCTCCCTCCCTCCTGCCTCACATATTCCAGCTCAATCCATCTCAGGTTGGACTGATTTATATGTTTTCTTAAATTCAGGTTCCTCTCTTCTGTTCTGCTTATGTTTCAATTGAACTTCCTGTCAACCTCCTGAATGCTTATACAAACTACTGGATTACACACACATGGACATTACTACAAACTGAATACTATTTAGTTAATTAGGCAGCAGATGCCTCAAAATGAATTTTGTTCTTGTAACTTATTAGCGAGTAAAAACTATTTCTCAATAGACAAAAAAAAACCTGAAAAGGTTCTGAAAAAATGGGAGGGGAACATGATAGGATGAAGCCCATCATCAGAGGTCTGGCCACTCTCCAAATAGAATGTGGAATCCCAGAGGATAAATTAGAAGTCCTCTGTTTGATGCATTGCATTTTTTTGACCTGTTTGGCGTGTCCCACAGCAGGCGCACACAGATATTGTCAAAACGGAGGGCTTCATTGACAGCAGAAGACCCAAAAGGCAAGTGTTTTGGACAGATTTAGGGCAGCTGGGTAGACACTCATGTGCATACTAAGGATTACTTTCAGTGACTTGTCAAGGTAGCACTATACCTTCCATACTAAGACTATGAATTAAAAAAACAAATAGCTGAAATGCTGAGTTTTCAATTAGGCTTACAGCTGCATATCAGGACTGAGTTTTTTGTCCAATTATGTTGCTTTCTCTGTGCCTAAGTTTAAAGGGATAGTTTGTCTAAAAACCTTATTCATCGAAAAATTCACTAACAAAAAGTTTATCCGGAATGCACATAGGGTCATTTTTTCCGACCATCCATTATTGAGCTCTGTCCCCGGCTGTAATTAGTGTTCTTAGGATCGTCCAAATTCAAAATTGGCACTAGTGAACTATTTCCTACAGCCACTCACACAGCTTCTGTTCTTCGGCGATGACGTCATAGGGGTGGGAGTGAACTTTAACCTCCAGAAGCTACGCGAGATGAGAGTTTCTCTTCGGTGGATTTCAGTTTTATTTCTGTCATTGTAGAAAATGCCGCAATCATGTTTTGTTTGTAAAGAGAGGTACAAAGGACCTGGGAGAGGAGACTTTTGGTGTTTCGCTCGTTGCCATATCTTAATCCAGACATGTAACACTTCATTCTACAATTGACACACGATTTGGTTAGATATACAGGTATATTGACTCTTGTAAAAGTTACTTAAGTGGTTAAATAAATGAAATCATATACATTTGGTGTTTACCATTGTCTGATTAGCTTTGTTGATATCAATTGAATAGAAAAGTTTAGCTATGAGCTAAAGCCTCCGAGTCGACATTTGAGCACCAAAAACAATGGACCAGACAGTAGGTTTACATTCAAGGAGTTTAGCAGATTAGCTCAGTTCAGATACATACATAAATGCCTGCCTGATCCGCTATGTCCAGCAAATTATAGCAACCTAGATTATAGCTTGAATCAAAACAGAAAGATAGCACTTTTGCCTGTAAACAGATTGTCTGATCAAAAGACATTTGGCATGGCCTAGACAATATAAAAAATCTACAGTCAACAAGAGACATTCTAAAAGTCCACAGCAAATTAATTTGAAAGGGGTGCGCTAACAACTAGGCGTTTGTCTTGCTAGGTTGGACATACACTTTGATGCTAAATGTCGTTTTTAGTATGATTGATTGTTTCTTCTTTTTAAGCATAAAAATATAAAGCACTTTTAATCGCCCCGTGTATGGAATATGCTATCCAAATAAATAGCCGTGCCTTATACACCTGTTTGCTAATGTTTGGTAGCTACTTTTTTGAGAGCTGGCCATTGGGTACCTCTGGCCTAGGATGTCTTTTCCAGTTAATTTTTGGAATGTAAAAAAAAGTCTCCAGCACCCCAGGAGTTTTGAGGGGGGTGAAATCCGGTTGATCAACCACACATCTTGGAACGAGTTCAGCTTCAGGGACTGGGTCATTCATGTTCTCTAGCATTGGCATCAATAGTTCCCATTTGTTGCAACAAAAGCATTCCGTTTCGGTTGGCATTAGATTGCACAATCCACAGCTCCACCACCATCCTCCGGACATTCTGGGCAAGGGTTGGGGATCGACTGCTTCACCATCTCCCCCATCGTCAGCTGCTGTTCTAGCCTCTAGTTCGGTCAATTCATCCTCCGTGTATTCTGGTTCAAACAAGTAAGGTTCTATCCCCCGGAAAAAGTCTTCTTCCTGGTCGTAGTCAGATCATGTCTTCCTAGTCAGACATGATACGTATGTATTTTCCTTTGTCTCTCAAGCAAGTAAACTTTGACTGTCCTTTGTTAAATATCAATGACGAACTAGGTTACATGCCTCCTAGCTAGCGAATACTAACTATTGTTTACGGTGACGTATACACCTCCTCTTCCCGAAAGAACGCACGGATTGATGCAACTGTGAACTAAACTGACCGGGAAACACAGGAAGAATCTGTTTATTTGAAATGACAATTATATCATGAAACTTACAACTTTTTTCGAGGACTACAACATCGTTATGTTCTTTAGTTAAACAACACCACTAGTCTTAGTTTGGAGTGTTTTAGCGTATTTTTGCAAAGCAGCTTTGCTGTAGTGGGACGAACAGTTCCCATTCTTGAATTTGGATGATGCTAAGAACGCTAATTACAGCCTGAAACAGAGCTAAATAATGGATGGTTGGAAAAAATTACTGTGTCCATTCCGGATTAACTTTTGGTTAGTCAATTTTTAGATAAATATGATTTTTAGATGAACAATAACTTTAAATAGATAATTAGTATGAGAAACTGCAAGGCTGCTACCATCAGAAAGGGTAAACAGAAAAAAAATAGATGTCATCATAGCCATAGTGCAGGGTCCAACGTTAACTTTTTTTCTCACTGGCTGCATTTTTACTGGCCGAACTGAATAAAAAAAAAAACATTATGTTTGTCTTTTGCAGATATATAGTATGTAAAGATCATATCATCAGAATATTGATTTATTCCACAGATTTGCATGTGATATGACACATGAGACTAGATACAAGCAATTGCTCTTTACATAAATATGACGCAACGCACATGATTACTTTTTAAAAAATGGTTATGAAAATATTACTATAAATACTATAAATATCATTATCATCTTTTCATGAAGATGCTTGCTTATTTGATTTGACATAAAAGCATGAAAATAAAATCACTGAGTTAGTATACAGTTGTGCTCAAAAGTTTGCATACCCTTGGAGAATTGGTAAAATATGTACCATTTGTAAAGAAATCATGAGTGAGCAGGCAAAACAAATGTATTTTATTTCTTATGGGATTCACATTCAACTGTAGGTCATAACAGAATGGCAAAATCATAAAACAAAACATGGCAACAAAGGAAAAAATGAACTGACCCCTGTTCAAAAGTCTGCATACCCTTAGTTCTTAATACTGTGCATTGCCCCCTTTAGCATCAATGACAGCGTGCAGTCTTTTGTAATAGTTGTCTATGAGGCCCGAATTCTTGCAGGTGGTATAGCTGCCCATTCATCTTGGCAAAATACCTCCAGGTCATGCAAAGTCTTTGGTCGTCTTGCATGAACCTCACGTTTGAGATCTCCCCAGAGTGGCTCAATGACATTAAGGTCAGGAGACTGTGATAGCCACTCCAGAACCTTCACCTTTTTCTGCTGTAACCACTGGAGGGTCAACTTGGCCTTGTGCTTAAGGTCATTGTCGTGCTGGAAAGTCTAAGTGTCCCATGCGCAGCAATTGTCTGCCAGTATTTTCTGATAACATGCAGCATTCATCTTGCCATCAATTTTCACAAGATTCCCCGTGCTTTTAGAGCTCACGCACCCCCAAAACATCAGTGAGCCACCACCATGCTTCACAGTGGGGATGGTATAATGTTCACTATAGGCCTCGTTGACCCCTCTCTAAACATAGCGCTTATGGTTGTGACCATAAAGCTCTATTTTGGTCTCGTCACTCCGAATTAGTGTGCCAGAAGCTGTGAGGCATGTCAAGGCGTTGTCGGGCATATTGTAACCGGGCTTTTTTGTGGCATTGGCACAGTAAAGGCTTCTTTCTGGCAACTTGACCATGCAGCTCATTTTGTTCAAGTATCGTTGTATTGTGCTCCTTGAAACAACCACACCGTCTTTTTCCAGAGCAGCCTGTATTTCTCCTGAGGTTACCTGTGGGTTTTTCTTTGTATCCTGAACAATTCTTCTGGCAGTTTTGGCTGAAATCTTTCATGGTCTACCTGACCTTGGCTTGGTATCAAGAGATCCCTGAATTTTCCACTTTTTAATAAGTAATTGGACAGTACTGACTGGCATTTGCAAGGCTTTGGATATCTTTTTATATCCTTTTCCATCTTTATAAAGTTCCATTACCTTGTTACGCAGGTCTTTTCACAGTTCTTTTCTGCTCCCCATGGCTCAGTATCTAGCAAGCAAGCAAGTTTATTTATTTATAATTGCTTCGATGTATGTTAATTCATACATCGAAGCAATTCAATGTGCTTTACAAAGAAAAAAAATATAAAATATATAAAAATACAATAACATAAAAACAAATACTCAAATTAAAACATCAAAACAAATGAAAACATCATAATAATAGAAATACAATAAGAAAACAAAGATTAAAAAAAAAAAAAGATTAGAAATGGGATAAAAACATAGGAAGCTATAAGGCTAAATAGTGTGGTTAAGTTTAAGTGCTCAGTCGTAGGCACGTGAAAAGAGTAGAGTTTTTAACCTGGATTTAAAAATGGATACGTTTGGGGCACGTCTAAGATCTTCTGGTAGTTTATTCCAGTTGTGTACAGCATAAGTGCTAAACGCAGCTTCTCCATGTTTAGTTTGGGCTCTGGGCTCTACTAGCTGACCAGTGTTCATGGATCTAAGCTCGGTTTATATTCTTCAAACATATCAGAAATGTATTCGGGTCCTAAACCATTCAGAGATTTATAAACTAAAAGCACCACTTTGAAATTTATTCTGTAACTGACTGGAAGCCAATGTAAAGATTTAAGAACCAGAGTGATGTGCTCTGTTCTCTTGGTCCTGGTTAACATTCTAGCAGCAGCATTCTGAATGAGCTGC
>JACXGI010000283.1:0-33312 GCA_016801175.1 Esox masquinongy
ACCCACCAACCAATAACACCCTTCCACCTACCAATAACATCTACCCACCTACCTATTAATAACACCCTCCCACCTATTAATAACACCCACCCACATACAAATAACACCCAACTATGTTATGATTTGCGATTTTTAAACATGGGTATAAAAAGCATAGATAATACACTTATTACCAATGTGAAGGGGCAAACTTAAACTTTCGTTTAAGTCCTCATTTAATGCAATGGTGTTTGCAGGGTTTGCAATGTTTGTGCCGTTGCCATAGCTGGTTAGGCACAATTTGTCAACCCTTGAGGTATATTTTCTCCCATATTAAGTTTGTTTGTAGGCACCGACATCGAAGCCGAAACTTTTAATAACCATGCTGTGGTGTATGTGGGACAATATATCTTGGTGCCACTCGCTAACTTAAAGCAGACGTCTATGCTACAGCACCCGCAAGAAAAACAATTACGGACGTACGATGCGTGCCCGTTGCTTCGGCCTGAAGCGCATATCATTCACCTTTTTTGGAGCAGAAAATCACATAAGTTGGCGATTTGGATATTGCACATGTCAATATCGCAATATTGATTATATTTTGATCAATTGTGCAGCCCTACCACCTACCTACCTACCAACCAACAACACACACACACAAAAAGAGCAGCAAAGGGGGTTCTCCACCACTCTCCCAGGTCTATTATTAGATCTTCAACCCAGAGACAAAATAAGCACATGTTCAGCTTAAACACAATGGAAAGAGCTGATGCTCTCAGCAAAGAGTGTGGGAACGTGTCTGTTTGTGCCAAATCAAAACATTTCTCTTCTATAAAAAAAATAAATACTATCATTTGGGCTACAGGAATGACATTGGAAATACACTCACTGGAAAATGTATTAGGTACACCAATACATTCACAAAAATGGACTACAGACAGTTAGTCACATGTTTGTGGCCTACTATACGAAGCAGTCAGACAGGTATCAAGGCTTACAGTTACTGTTTGATTGAATGTCAGAATATGTAAAACAAGTTACCTAAGCCACCTAAACACATTAGTCACACTATCTCAGAAATTGCCATACTACTGGTGCATGAGTATCTATGGGTTACCTAGAATGGCAAAATAAACAAAAAACATCTGTGAAATAAACAAAAAACATCTGCGGTGGTCTTGTGGGCGAAACTCAGCTTCTTAATGAGCGGGTGAAGGACAGCACTCTCAAAGACAGCCACAAACAAGCTAATAACAGCGCAGTACAGCAGCAGTGGGCAAGACAGCATCTCAGAACATACAACTCATCACTGTTTATTACAGATGGGATATTGCAGCAGACAACTAGACCAGGTTCCACTTCTATCAGTTGGATTCAAGAAGTGTCTATAGGTACGCAATCACCAATACTAGACAATTGAGAAGTGGAAAAACACTGACTGGTCTGACAATTTCGTTTAAAATGCAGGATTCGGTGGAAGCAGCATGGGCCAATCCAGCCTGAAGTCAGCGATACAGGCTGGTGGCTGTGGGGGAATGGTTTGGGGAACATTCTCCTGGCTCACGTTAAATCTGTTGATACCAAATGTGCAGAATGTTAACACCGCAGCGTTTCTGAAAATTGTCGCTGACCAAGTGCATCCCCTTCATGGCTATAGTTCTCCTTCAGCCAGTCCCCAGACCTCTACCCAGGTGACCATATTTGGCCGGACATGGACAGGGCTGTTCACAGCATGCACGTACCGCCAACCGATTTGCGGCAACGCTGTGCTGCCACCGAGTCAGCACGGACCAACATCCGTGTGTAAGGTGTCAGACAGCTGGCAGAATCCACGCCGCCAGGCCTTCAGGCTGGCCCCCGGGGGTCTGACATGGTACTAGAGCATACCTGATCAACCGATCACTGACTGTAATTAAACTGATATGGTGAACCAATAACCACTGCAAATGTCCAGAAATGGAAAGTGTTCATGTGTAATGTCTGTGTCACAAGGCATTTTCCGACATGGGCACAATAATGTTGCCAGCCTAACATTGCACGCGGCTTCATAGACTACTAGTTCTACTACTTTTTTTGAGAATGCTCTTGAGTGCTTTCATATTTATTAGATAGACTTAGGCCCATCCATGGGTTCAATTACATTTGATATCTGTCAAAACAGGCTTACTGTAGGCATGAGTCTGTTCTGTTAGAGTTGGCCCAGACAGCATCCAGACAGGTGCGTACATTTGAATAAAACAGTCACAGACAATAAGGTCTTTGTGCAAAACAGATCTAGCGAGCTGATACTACTATAACAACCATCTCAACCATCTCAACACTCCTGTCTCTTCCTAAGCACTGGGAATGCTTGGCATTGGTAAAACACGTTTAGGTCTTTATAATGGGCCAGGTTGCTAACATTTAAATAATGTTGTTGTATGATATTCGTTAAGTAGCCTCAGTTTCCAGTAGAACACGAAATCCAACATTATACTTCCAATTCAACATTGAGCCCAGTGTTGATTTACATTAGCTCTAGTAAACCCTGAGCATGTCCAAGGTCAAAAATATATTATTTGCAAACAATTAAATGGCTCTCTGGACTAGGATAAGTTTGCTACTTTTACAGTAGTTTCTTGGTTGGTGGGGATGATAACATTAGGTTATCAATCAATCAAATGTATTTATAAAGCCTATTTTACATTAGCAGATGTCACAAAGTGCTTTTACAAAACACCCAGCCAGTTTTCATTTGGCAATAACTCTGAAGCGCATGAGATTGCCTTCCACGTCTCTTCCGTGATTAGATGTAGTCTACTATTTAGGGACGTGAGTGTGACGTATACCTCAAAATTCTCGACCCTTCCCACACACAATTTGCTGTGAATTGAATTTACTCTGAAGCCTGCGCCCACGATCAATGACTGAAAATTCACAGAAATGATAACAAAAATCGGGAAATTAGGTGTACAAAGCATGTATAGTATTATTGCATAGTTGTGATGCAAAATAAATGTCTTGGAAAGCTTCAGTCATGAGAAAATCCTGCCACGGTTATTATAAGGAATGTACCCGTTCCTTTCTACGAATGAAATGACGTCGTGCGACGCAAAAAGAGAGGGATTCATATTAAACGTATCTCAAATAACTGGGACGAACGAATAAGAGAAAACCTGGAGGACAGATGACATTTCATTTGACGTCTTTATTTTGTATTACCATATCACAAAACAATTTCAGCAACATAGGCTCAATTACGTCGGCGGACATTAAGAGTGGCTTCAGAAACAACCGCACGATCGACAGCATTCATTTAGCAATCAATTCGAAATAGTTCACGAAACGTTGAAGTCACCTTATTTTTTCAGATTGTTGTAGGTTATCGGTAGCCTATATGATTTCATTAATTGTGTTTGCCTAAAAACAGTAATTGCAAGTCTTGTAGATATTGACATTATTGTATAGATAGCCGGCAAGATGATAACTACTTTCACTTTTGTTGACTCTAAATTCTAGACCTATTCTCGTTGAAAGGTGTAAAGCAAATGCAAACTTAAATCATTCGTTGAGATGCATAAGAAACAATTTATAACAAAAATTCGGTAGCCTACTCACTATTTGCACAGGTGCTGAAGACACATATCGAGGCATTCCCCTTCCACTTCGTCCTCGGACGTGAGGTCCGACAAAGGGCGCATTGGAACAGGGTCGTTCTCTTGGAGTGGTGGTCTCATTTCTCGGAGGAAGAGCTCCAAGAACCTTCGGAAGGTTTTCTCCTCGGTTGCAGAGCCGGCCATCACTTCTCATTCCTGAACAGACAAGAGACAGCTCTAGCCGGGCAAGAAGACTACTTCAAATCGTTAGCTGGACAGCTCCCCACTCGCGGCGGTTGGGAACGCGCGCGTGAACAAGGGTTTCGCTCAATCACTGGAGAAGGTGGGTGGATGGTGATGACGTGCATGAGATGGGAGGGAATGTAAAGTGCACGTAGAATCCCCTTGCATTTAGAACGCTATAAAATTAAAAAAGGCCACCGCAAGAAAACTTTGAAAAATAAAAATGGGCAAATTGCCTTCATTGTGCTGAAACAATAACAACGAACATCATTAACCCAACTAAACAGCATGTTATATATACATTTCGGGATTATTGACTTATGGTTATAACAGGGTCGAGCCAAAACCGGTCCCTGAAAATTGTGTAATAGGTTATCTTGCTTTGAAAATTGGTATTGGCTAACTTATAATGACAGTGATTATACTTATACATTATGTTCCTGCAAACAATACTACAAATCTAGGCCTGAATGTGAGGTTTAAAAAATAGTTTGCAACTTGCAGAAGTCCCAGACAGCATTATAGCTTGATACTGTAATTGAAACAATACACGGGTCAACCCGCTTCTGTAAAAGTTGTGGGATGAAGCTAAAGAAAAGCAACCACTCTCAAATTACAGACATGGACGCAATGACTGATCACGATGTTAAAATTTCTTCCCCGTATTGAGGCGAGCGTTGTTTACGTTTACATTTTGTGTTCTGATTGGGTACAACAGTTTACGCTTATCATGCATGTATTCAATAATCAGTAAGTAGTTTATATTTCATTATTAAGACCAAAACCTGATATCACAAATAATCAAGGCGATTCTAACTATATTAAGTGGACAGGGTGGTTAAATCATGATAAAAATAGCTGTAAATGTTATATTTAACAGCAGCTCGACACTATTGATGAGATTTCATGGTTTATATGTGTATTTAGGACACCAAGCACACCTGCTAAATAAATACCCAGCATCGGTTTTTATGCTAAATGATAATTAACCGTTAAAATACCTGCAGAGCTCCTCAGTTAAGGAACATTTGTGATCAACTGTGAAGCGTAAAATACATATCTGTGCACGTTTACTAGTTGGGTTTAAGGAAGGTGATTTCATTCCAATTTCTTAATGGCAATAAGTTTAACTTGGAGGAGGAAAACAGATATTCATGAATTAACGTTGAACGTCTTAGGAAACTATCTGGGTTCAGAACAGAATTCACTGATTTGGTCTCAAGTAGTCTGTGTGTACTGTGCATGGTATTTCACTGTCCCCCCAATCTTAGAAGCAAGTCAATTGTACGGATATACAGTACGTCACTTAACTCATATGATGGATTTATTTATACAGAGAAATCAACTGAGGTCTCTTTTACAGCTGAGCCCTGTATTACAACAATAAGAACACACCCAAAAAGAAATAAAAACAATAAATTTACAATTAAAATATCATTAATAAGAAATGTAAAATGTTATATAGGCACTAAAACATTTAACTTAAGAATGGCTAAAATAAGTTTATAATAATAATATACAGTCTTTAATGTTAGTGATCGTTGTTATTGAAAGATAATTCAATTGTTCTGGCATTATATCACCTGCCATCACGTTTGGGGAGTTACACGTCCAATAAAATTTACTGCCCTTCAGTGGAAGGTCAGCTGCCTTAGGCTGTCTATTTTCTCTTCACAATCTGCCACTTGTCTCTTTAAGAAATTTACCTCCTTTATCTGCATCACCCAGAATCATTGCAGCAACCTCAAATCGATTCAAAAGAATTGAAGATCGCGACAGGCCTTCCTGTTAGGTGCCAACCATACAGCTTTTTCCACACTACTCCTCCAACCAGGAAGTCATGGTACCACAAAAGGGTGCCTTGGACAGATGTACTGATCCAATATACCACTTACAATAAGATAGAATCCAGACGTGTTCTGATGATTCCCCAAAGCGAGTGAGCTCAAAGAGTCTAAACAAGTATTTACAGGAAGTATCACAATGGGTGATTAACAACAAATGGGTCCTAAATGCAGCTAAATCTAAGAGCCTTATATTTAGTTCAATAGTCTCCAAGAACTAAACCTCAAGTGGATTTGAGCATAAACAGTGGGACCATGGGACATATTTTGTATCCTAGTCCAAGGACTAACATTGGGTAGGGAGTTATCTTAGTCAATTCATACAGACAAAATTGTTCTGAAGATGTGAAGTTTGTCTGTTATTTAAACAAATAATTTTTTTTACACACATCAACTGCAATAAATATTGAGGCTCTGGTCATTTTGAAAATATGGTCAGATGTAGCAAAGCAAAACTTAAAGCTGTAGCTGGCTTCCAGAACAGAACTGTGGAAGCAGACTACTACTTAGAGCCTAGAAAACAGATAAAGCCACACCTCATGGTGAATTATTTTAGTTGCATTTCTATATTAACTGTATGTATTTATTAAAATGGGTATAACATCTTTATATGACTCTGCAGGTAGAACATTGGGACACATTTTTTGTAAAAACTTACATCTGTAAAGTCCTCTGCCCCTGTACATATTAAAATCTCTCTGATTAATGCATGTGTATTGAATTATATGCGGTTGGAATCTGGGGTTGTAACAAAGACAAAATAGCAAACTATACTAAAGAGGTATTTCTTAGAAGAGCACAAGCTTGTTTCAAGTTATGCTATTCAAGGACAAATGGGTTAAGATCCCAGTGAAAACGGCCATGGGGTCAAATTATTAGGTTATTAATACAAACAGATGATAAAACATCCCATTCGTTAACATCTTGTGGGCAAAATGACTTGCAATAAAACAGTCCCAGACAGATACACACTGAAAATAAATTGTAAAAGTGGACTCAATAGTCTACATTGCTCTAGGCCTACTAGTTCCCATGAGCATTTTTAACTTAAGAAATACAGCATACAATATCTTAGCCAGTTGTAAATATGTGACTAGCAAGCAAGCAAGTTTATTTATATAGCACAATTCATACATAGAAGCAATTAAATGTGCTTTACAAAGAAAAAGAGAAATATAAAAATACAACAGAATAAACACAAATACTAGAATAAAAACAATAAAACATCATAATGAGAAAACATAGAATAAGAAAATAGAAATAGAACAATAAAATCATAACTGGTTGATTCTGCAGTAGATTCCATGAGGAAGCTATAAAAGCTGTAAGGCTAACAGTGTGGTTAATTTTAAGCGCTCAGTCACAGGCACATGAAAAGAGAAGTGTGAGTCTATCAGAACACGGGGACCAAGATTACGCACTTGGTCCCTGGTTTTCATTGTCTGAGAATCCAGCCCTTTACTAATACTAGTTCTCTTATTTTTATAGCGAAACACAATAATCTCTGTTTTATATTTGGTTAATTGCGGACAATTTTGGTTCTTCCAGGAATTTATGTGCTCTATACAGTGACACAGTGAGTCTATTGAGCTGTTGTCATATATATTTGAGTATCATCTGCATAGCTATGGTAGTTTATGTTGTTGTTCTGTAGAATTTGGCCCAGAGGTAGCATATAGAGATTGAACAGAAGTGGTCCGAGAACTGATCCCTGGGGAACTCCGCATGTCACAGCCACCCTATCAGATTCAAGATTGCCAATGGTGACGAAGTAACTCCAGCCATCTAGATAATATCTGAACCAATTAAGGACTGTCCCGGAGAGTCCTACCCAATTTTCCAGCCTGTCTAGAAGTGTCCTATGATCTAGTGGCAAATGCTGCACTGAGATCTAATAGAATCAGAACTGTTATATTATCCGAATCAGTATACAGCTGTAAATCATTTAAAACCTTTATCAGAGCCGTTTCAGTACTGTGGTGAGGTTGGAAGCCTGACTGAAATTTGTCTAAGAGACCGCTTGAGTTCACAAAATTGCTGAGTTGATTGAAGACAATTTTCTCAATGATCTTGGCTATAAAAGGGAGATTTGATACAGGTCCATAGTTATTCAATATAAATGCATCCAGTGTTCTCTTTTTTAATAGAGGCTCAATGGCAGCAGTTTTAGAGACATTGGGAAGATGCCTGATTGCAGAGAGCCAACTAAAACCTACTTTCCAAAAATGTCTAAATTACAGAATTTTAGACTACCATAATTTCACGTTCATAAACCGCGGCTACATGGGTGCAGTTAATACACAAGTTTACATTTTTAAAACCATTTCCACCGGCAAACTTTTTCACAGATGATTGCTTGATGATGTAGAGATTTTAGAAACTCATGTAGCGAATATGATACAATTGGCGTAACAGGGTTTTCAAAAACATATTTTATTCTTCAACAAATTAATTTTGGTAGCGCCCTATGACAGATGTTTAATGTTAATGTACAATGTATGTACAAGTCGTAAATCTCAGTGCAAATGCGGTTGATATATGGGTGCAGTTATTACTCGGGTTTGTATACAACCAAAGCTATAAAAATAATGGTTTATATAATAATAATAACGGTTTATACACGGTGCAGGTTACAAACAGGGAATTACGGTAATCTTGAAATCAGTCACACTATTTTGAGGAAGTGGCTAGTGGCTAGTGGCTATGTTGTTGCAATGGTATCCGAAGTGTGAAAATAAACAGTACACATACGCAAAAAACATTTTCTAATGTACACCACCAAAACACAAATGGTTCAGTCTTTCAGATATATATTACAACAAATCAAAATGTTTAATTCCTCATTGAATCCAATACAAAAACAAGTAATCTGTGAAATACAGTAATTACAGGGCAGCTATTTTGACAGGCAAATATTATATTAAAAAACTAAGTGTAATATTTTACATTGTGTTGAGCCAAGTATTTAGAAGCAGAGTACTGTATACTGGGTTTTTGTTCAGTATATTACCTTTAAAAAATTGTTTCTCATTCATGATCTAGCACCAGGTTTTTCTAAATTCTTGCAGATCAGACCTCTTCCATCCTGGGCCGCTTCCTCATGCTTCCCGATTGGCTCACAGTGGGGTCAACTGAAGCCTTTGGTTGGTTTGAGTGGGGTACATCCCGAAAGCCTTGAGCCTGAGGGTAAGTACAAAATAAGGCCCAAAAATGTTAAAGCTAATTGTCTTGGCAATATGTGATTATTATAAAAACACTAAAAAAAGTAAAAATTAAAAAAGAAAAAGTAATTTCTTGACAGCTTGTGAGATGGCTAGAAGTAATGACAAAGAAATGTAAAGAAACTGGGTAAGTTGAGGACGGAAAACACTGTAGAAGACCTCAAAACCTGACTGCATCTAACAACACTTAAAGTTCACTTCCTTGATAGAAAGAAGGAAATCCATTGATGTGCATGCAGTCTATCAAAGCAAATTGTTTTTTTCACACAAATTACTGACTCTGTTTTGTTAAATTTTCTTAGGTGGTGTAACACTCTCAAAATACAATGTAGAAAACATAAAATATAAACAGATTTATTTTTGCATTGAAAACTATTCAGATCCCTGTCCAGAAATCTCAAATTAATTAATTACATTTATTACGTTTGACACAAACTCAAAATCAATTATTGTATGGTGACACTGGTTTTATGTTGGGGGTAACATTTGTAATAAAAAAATAAAACTGAAATATGTATCTAACCACTGTACAGTGGAAGCTCTCAGTTCACACAAATTAAAGAAATGGCCCTAACGAAGACTCAATTACTTTACTATTGGCCTCAACCTTTGAACCATTAAAGTTGCTGTCACATTTTATGGATAAAACCCCTACTTTTAAAGTATTATTGTTGAGGCTGTAAATCTGAAGGAAAATTAAGATCAAAGAGAATTCTATAGAAGTTAGAGATAAACTAATACAAATGCATTGATTAGGAAAGAGTATAAAATAATATCCAAGCATTTGGATAACTCAGTGAGCACAGTTGAATCAGCAACGAGAGAGTAGAAGCTGCATTACACCACCTAGGCACTGCCAAGTAAAGGCCGGCCCTCAAAACTCACTGTTCAAACAGGAACAAGACTTGTGAGAAAAGCCACATACAGGCCAACAATCACTTTGAAAGAGCGAACTAGTGGTGCACCAGTCAGTAAATCCAAAAGCTCTGCAAAACACTGGCCTGTATGGGAGAGTGGTGAAAAAGATGCAATTACTCAAAAAGTACCATCTGAAAGCACACCTGGAGTGTTCCAGAACGAATTAAAGTAACCCAGCAAAATACAGGGAAATACTGATGACAAAACCTGCTAAAAAACTAAAATGTCAAAAATTGACCATCTAGCAGGACAATGATCCAAAGGACAATGGCAATATTGAAGTGGCTCAAGAACAAAAATGTGCATCTCCTACAGTGGCCCAGTCTAAATTCTAAACTCTATCCTATTGAGAGTCTGTGGCACTATTTCAAAATTGCAGTCCATAACTGTTGTCCAACTAATGTCCCCATACAACAACAGATTTTGAGTTTCTATGTTTTAAAATAAAATATCTACCAGAACGCCCCATTTGAAATAAACTAATGAGTTAATTGGTCAGGGGTCTGAATATATTTGCAAGGCTCTGTATATACAAGTATGTATTTGAAAGCACAACAGTAACGTCAAACAAGTAAAGGCATTGTTAAAGATTAAACGTAAGTTGTGCTCTACGTGGTTGTTACATTCCATTATGGGGTGCAATACCTTGGATCGCTCTACAAGTTTGAACGTATTCCTCCACTCAGCTCAAAGTTGGCAGGGCAATATTGCCATTTTTAGAGCAAGCCACCATGTAGGCAGATTATGAAGGTGCAGTTTTGCAACGGTCTTGTCAATGCAGCATGTGAATAGTGTTATAATTGACATCAAGTGGACCTGGCTTTCTTTCCACATGATTGCAATAGAAGATAACATAGGAGACTCTGGCACAAAGCCAACAGAGGTTAAAAAGAACTGAAACCTTCACCATAGTGGCCTTGTTTGGCATTACATGAAAGATTAACACCTATTGGGCAGAGCTTGACCATGATTACTCCCACACAGGGCCTGATAAATGGCTGCTTTCATGAAACACGACACAGCTGACTGGACAGATTCCAAAGTAGGTAATTTTTTAATGCTCTGATATGAAAAGTAAACTGATATACTGAAAATTGGCATTTATTACTAACTGGTCATTTAAAAGTTTGAAAATGTTAACAAATTATTTGAATTTAAAAGCCTTTGTAGTCTAAATACAAATAACATTTTGGCCAGAACACTAAAACATCTTGTAAAATCAGACTAAAATGACATTCTTAAAAAACAGCAGATGATTACATTTGGGATTGCTTTATCACTGCATCAATACTCTTATAGACATTATTGTCTTGCTGATCACCAATCAAGGGTGGATGTCTCAAGATGGCTGTATGAATAGAGTTCCTGCTTTCTTCTTAGAATCAGAGCAGTTTCTCTCACTATTTTGAAATATAATTGCAAGGATAAAATAACAGTTGAAAGCCATCACTGTTACTGTTGAAGAGAAAGTTTACAGCTTTCTGGTTGGAATTGAATCATACGTCTCTTTCCTGAGACAGGATGTGGGTGACATCCCAATCTATAAAACATTGTTCACAATTCCTGTCATTTTCAGATTGTCCTATTATAGTGACATTTTCTATTTTACAAAATGCATACCTACATAAATTGTAAAATTCCAAATCAAATTGCAAAATGTTCCATGGCCTGAACAACTTAAACAACTCCTGTCGCACATTATGGCCTTAAACCTTACATTTAAAAAAAAAAAGGCCATTCAAGCGAGACAAAGGCCTGTCCATCACATTTAATGTTAGATACAAATTACAGGGCTAACTAGCAAACTAGCAGGCTTCTTGAGGTGGTGAAATAGTCCCAAATACAGTAAATAACCAAAATGTGATATAGCCAAAGAAAATGTAGACAAATTATACTCAACACAAAAAAAAGGTTTTATACGGAGACCATCTGAAGCAGAATCCAAGAGACAGGTATGTGTGACAGACGGCCAAACCAGGGCACCCTTATTGCCAGGGGAATGTGTGGTCCAAACTTAGAAAGCTACACCAGATGTACTGGAAACCCATTTCAAAAGTTTAATAAAATACAGTTAGGTCTGGAAATATTTGGACACTGACGCAATTTCCATCATTTAGGCTTTGCACGCCACCACAAAGGATTTGAAATGAAACAACAGAGATGCAATTGAAGTGCTGACTTTCAGCTTTAATTCAAGGGGTTGAACAAAATGATCATATTAAATGTTTAGGAATTGCAACCACTTTCATACACAGTCCCCCTTATTTCAGGGGCTTAAATGTAATTGGACAAATTAACATAATCATATATAAAATGTTCATTTTTAAAACTTTGTCGAGAATCCTTAGCATGCAATGACTGCTTGAAGTCTGGAATGCATGAACATCACCAAACGCTGGGTTTCCTCCTTTGTGATGCTTTGCCAAGCCTATACGGCAACTGTCTTCAGTTGTTGTTTGTTTCTGGGTCTTTCTGCCTTAAGTTTTGTCTTCAGCAAGGGAACTGCATGCTCAATCGGGTTGAGATCAGGTGATTGACTCGGTCATTGCAGAATATCCACTTCTTTGCCTTAAAAAACTCCTGGGTTGCTTTTGCAGTATGTTTTGGGTCATTGTCCATCTGTAAAGTGAAGCACTGTCCAATCAACTTCACTGAATTTGGCTGAATCTGATTCTGCCCTTTCTATTTTTGAGGCTTATGAATGGTTTGCACCTTGTGGTGAACCCTCTGTATTTGCTCTTGTGAAGTCTTCTCTTTATGGTAGACTTGGATAATGATATGCCTACCTCCTGGAGAGTGTTCTTCACTTGGCTGGATGTTGTTAAGGGGTTTTTCTTTACCATGGAAAGGATCCTACGATCATCTACCACTGTTGTCTTCTGTGGACGTCCAGGCCATTTTGTGTTGCAGAGCTCACCAGTGCTTTCTCAGAATGTACCAAACTGTTGATTTGGCCACTCCTAATGTCCCTGCTATCTCTCTGATGGATTTTTTTTCTTTTTTACAGCCTAAGGATGGCCTGTTTCACTTGCATTGAGAGCTCCTTTGACCGCATGTTGTGGGTTCACAGCAACAGCTTCCAAATGTGAATGCCATACCTGGAATCAACTCCAGATCTTTTACCTGCTTAATTGATGAAGAAATAACAAAGGAATAGCCCACACTTGTCCATGAAACAGCTTTTGAGTCAATTGAGTCAATTACTTTTGGTTTCTTTGAAAAAGAGGGGGCTGCATATTAAAGAGCTGTAATTCCTAAACCCTTTCTCCAATTTGGATGTAAATACACTCAAATTAATGCTGAGGGATTGCACTTTAAGCCCATATTCATTATTTAACTGTAACTTGAATATATTTCGGTAAACGGCCAAAATAAAACTTGTGTCAGCGTCCAAATACTTCCGGACCTAACTGTGTATATACACTATTAATTTCTTGAGTCATAACATTTCAGTGGTACCCTTGAAACACTTAATTACTTTATAGGATGACAAGGCTACTCAATCTCAATCTATTGCATGAATCCAGAGAAATTGGTGTGACCACATCATGGGCTGTTCTAGTGCCATCAACTGGAAACATTTGCATAGAGCCCTTTGTCTATGCTTTTACACAGAATAGAACATGTGAATTATGTTTCTCATGGCTTATTCAGACAGCCAATGGAAAATTACCAAATGTCACACATTTGGTACTGTAGCTAGCTGGTCCTGCGACTGTAGACTACATAGGAGTCATTATTTCATCAAGTAGACTACATTTTAAAAAACTGTGATTGGTCAACAACGATGGCACCGCTTTGGAAATAAAACCGATTTATCTTTTCTCCGTCGTATGAAAAACTCATGTTAGTAGTAATTGTATAATCGATTAATGTTTTTAAACATTTTAAAATATGTAGTGGTGTTAAAAAAGAAATAAATTTCATTGTAAGTAATCTAATGGATTGCATTACTGTTTGTCTTAAAATATTGTTTTATGCTTTATTGGACAAAAGAGGTGAAAGGTTTTTGCTGAAAGAGCAGTAGGTCGGATTCCAAACCACGCCGCAGCAGTACAGCCCCAGAAGCCCAGACCACCGGACAATCCCAGTAATCCCTGTTTATTTCTCAGAACTACTATTTGTCTCAACTTCAAAGTTTTGAAAAGAACATGATATGTTAAGACCAATATGGTCAAAGTAGACTATCCAATATTTTCAACTCACACTGATCCTGAAGGACAAGGAGACTGGGATACTAGTTGAGGATATTAACAGGCAGCTAGTGTTGTGTACTTACAGTGATCTGGTAGCGTACTGTGGCCTCCGTTTGGCTGGGTGACTTGTATAGGGATGCCAGTCTGGGAGGAAAAATATATGAGGAGCTGCAGTCTTTCACAAGGGCAAAACATACGTCACCACCTCATAATGACAGCCATTCCTCTAGAACATCAATTCAGATTTTCAACTGCTAGTATTCCTTTCCATCTTTCTATCTCTCTGGCCTCGTCTTGTTTATCATTTATTGGCTAAACAGGTTAGCAAATGTGTGCTGCCACTTACGCGAGTGAAAATAAATGACAAGCTGCGGGCAAACAAGAGACCTTGTGTTTTATAGAGACGTGTAGAGTATCCAATTAAGGTTTTCTCCAGTGATTGATGGGCATGCAGAAGCCATTGTAGTGAGAAAGGACAGGCAACAAAAGGCAGACAGGCTCCATTTGTAAAGTGACGCTCACTCAAACACAGGCTTACGCCAGCCAGGCAGGCCTGGAAAGTAAGTGCCCATTGTGCTACTGTCCCCATGTTCCAAGACTGGATAATTTCCCTTTGTGATAGCATGTGGGCTTTCTTCCAGAGACCATTCATGTATAGGAGTGTTAGGACAATATGTGGTACCTGTTTGTGCCCTCCCAGTGCAGGATGAGTCTCTGAGTAGCAGCATGACCCCAGCTCTCACCTGCACAGTGACAAGACCACAGACACCCACAAAGTCTTAACCAGGTCTACAATGACCTAACCCCAGGCATCATCAATGCACTTACACTTAAATGTCAGTTACTTTGCACAGACACACACAAACATGACACACATATTCATAAGCAATTGGCAGACAGGCTAAAGCAAATGGTAGTCTGGTAAATTAGTTGGGTTTGAATTTGGGAGAAGTTTATTACTGGCTGAATTGCAAAAGTTGGCCCTAATGATTAGGTTAAATCATTTTATGGTTAATGTAATGGTAGGTCGGATTTCTGTTATCATCTGTAGCTTTGCAGAGGCTGCTGTCCTCCTCACCTAAGGCAGGAACAAGCTTGGATTGGCCATTCCACACTTTTGTAGTCATCTGATTGGTAAGAATGACCTAAACAAGAAGAAAACTGAAGTTTATCCAAAGGAAAGACGCTTTGGCAGAAACATGACAGAGGCAAAAATAAGACAAAAGGCAATAAGCAGTATCTTTTGTCAATAATTTCCCTCTAAGAGAAAAGTAATGTTTACAAGTGTTGTTCAGTAAAAGTGATGCAGTGGATGTTCTGAGGAAAGATGAGTTGGAGAACAGCACCCACTTTTTTCCACAGGAGGCAAAACAGTATTTTAAAGGTGTTTATCAGACAGAGATGAAAACAGAATGGCATTTAGACTAGGTGATTATGTGGAGTTTATGTACACTAATGCAATATGTTTTGTGGATTTAAGTACTGGTAGACATAGAGAAAAAGAACACAGCATCAGATTCATACTTCCTCTCTACAGCAGAGAAGAACAACCTCTCCCCATAATCAGAGGATCATTACTGGTTGACCTGTACAGACGTACAAGAATTCTGTAAAAGGTATTGGAACTGAAGATGAACTGCCATATATAAAACTTGTCGGCTCCTCTAGATTGGGCATCAGTGAGCTGACCTTGGTTGACCTGAACTAATATGACCACATGGCACTTGTCACCTCACCACTGTGTAAAAGACATACATCCTTCTGGAATCTGAAATCCAAGGTATCGGCTAGGAAGAATGGAATAAACATCCCAAATCCAGGTGTGCAAAGATGGTACATACCTATATGATGATGCATACCTAAGAAGGTCAGATCGCTTCTACAAAGTACTGAAAAAAGGTGCATACCCTATTTCCGTTCTTTTATTTTAAATATTGGCACATATTTCTAGAGACATGTTTTCACCATGTCATTATGGGGTATTGTCTATAA
This sequence comes from Esox masquinongy, assembly GCA_016801175.1. Lineage (NCBI taxonomy): Eukaryota > Metazoa > Chordata > Actinopteri > Esociformes > Esocidae > Esox > Esox masquinongy. Next base: position 15,969 of record JACXGI010000283.1, read on the forward strand.
CACAATATGTGGAGAAAGTGAAGGGGTCTGAGGTACTGTATAATGTATGACAAGCCTATTAATGTCTGTGAACACAGTGTAATATATTAATCTGACTTGTTTGGCTTTTCCCCCATTGTATACAATTCATTTTCAATAATCTGTGTAACTGTGTGTTGTCTAGACTGTCATGCCTTTGGCCAGGTTGTTGATGAAATTTAGAATTGGTTCTCAATTGGCTTGCCTGGTAAAATAATGATGAAATAAAAACATTTTAAAAAACTAACTTTTTATTAAACCTTAACTGGATTCCAGTTCAATACAGGACCAAATGTACGAATCTTTCATTCCACCTTTAAGCCTCACCAGGGCAACACACTAACACACACATGCAAACCTCCAGGAAACTAGTCCCCGGCGAGCACATTGTAATCTGGTCACACTAGCCTTCTCATAGGTGACCCCTCAGGCCTGGAGTACTTCACCATGTCAAGGAGGGACCTTATATTTCCTTGTTTAAAGATCTTAAGACCTATCTATTCATGACAGCTATTAACATCAGCTTTTTAATGGTCTACTGGTTACATAAGACAGAATATAACTTTTTTTTCATTATATATCAGTATATATTGTTTAAGATTTTGGTTTTTTACCTCATGTTCATTGAGCGTGGAAAATGCACTCTAAAAATGAATATATTATTAATATTATGATGAATACCTTGTTTAAAAAAGTAAATGATAACAAGTAGCTAACTTTACTAATAACCAGTTACTAATTTATGACAAGGAACATGACATGAGCCCTTCTGGGGCTAATATTGGAACAGGTTGCCCTGTCCACTGGCTATGTTGTTTTTGTGTCCTCCAAGGGTTGCCTGAGTGCCGCCAACCAACAAATTACAATAACAAAGTGAATTTGCTCCTGGGCTCTTAAGATAACTCTTTTGCTGATTAAAAGCTATGCAGCACCATCCCGGCAGAGAGGCCATCCCATTTAGACCCCAACATCTACCTGACCGCTTTAATCAGCATTAAACTAATAAGAGCCATTTTATCTGCTGGAATGAGACGGCTCAGTCTAGATGGAGATCCAAACTAGGATCGGACGTTGGTGGTCGTTAATCCTTAGGACGGAGAGGTATATCGCATGCCCGGCTTCTGCGGGCTTTGGAAGGAAGGCTTACTTACAGCTCTTTACAGTACAGTGTAATCATTAGCAAGAGCGAACAGGTCGATTGAAGAGGATGGTGGAATGCGGTTATTACTGGAATATTTTTGGTTGTTGTTCCCTATTAAGTGTGTTTTTACTAGGCCACGAAAACTGGGTTATCATTAGAAGAAGGCTTAAGAAGACAGTACGGATTAATTAGAAATTTGCAAAAGTGTAGTGTGGCAGCATGCAGGGTCTCTGACACCAGACTGGGCGGACAACGGTCACAGGTCATACCGCAACATTGTGATTGGTGGCCATCCGAATAAGCTGCTGGGCCAGGCCGTTTAGGAGGCGGGTTCTCTGGGAAAGGTCATCAAAGTCATGGCGAAACGGGAAGGCTATGCTGTCAATCACCACCAACCGGATCTGGATGGGATCAATACAAAGGCCAAAGTAAAGCCAGAAGCAAATGAATTGCAGATTTATATTGGGCCTTCTTCTAAGCACAATACAGTACCGTGCATAAGTGTTAGGCCACCTGAGAAAATGCTATTACAGCCCAGATAAATAGAAAACCTATATACAGTTGCGCTCAAAAGTTTGCGTACCCTTGGAGAATTGGTAATATACATACCATTTGTAAAGAAAACATGAGTGAGCAGGCAAAACACATTTCTTTTAATTCTTTTGGGATTCATATACAACTGTAGGTTATAACAGAATGGCACAATCATAAAACAAAACATGGCAACAAAGAAAAAAATGAACTGACCCCTGTTCAAAAGTCTACATACCCTTAGTTCATAATTCTGTGTATTGCCATCAGTTTGCCATCAATTTTCACAAGATTCCCTGTGCCTTTAGAGCTCACACGCCCCCAAAACATCAGTGAGCCACCACCATGCTTCACACTGGGGATGGTAGTCTGTTCACAATAGGCCGTGTTGACCCCTCACCAAAAATAGCACATTTTTACAATAAGACATCTTCTTCCAAGAAGCCATCTTTGAATGATTGCCAAAAACTTCTTTCAGCACAATAATGAGCCCAAACACTCTACAAAGACATCTTAGACCTAACAGTGTGGAAGTCTGGAGATGAAGCAGTCATAGGATATGACTGCCGATCTCAGTGCCCCAACCTTAAAAAAAGTCTACCAAAGCTAATTATTTCAGTTTGGGATTTTAAAGCAACACTAAATACTGAATTGTTTTAAAAACACAATATTTGGTCAATTTTCATTTTTGTTTAATTATGTTTCTTTCTGTCTACTGAAATGTTACGTATTGTTTTTCAGAACAAATAAAACACTAAAATAAAGGGCATTAAACACTCAGATAAAAAGTGCTCAGATAAATGGCTTTAAACTATTTTAGACAAGCTATTCTATTTTACTTTAGCCTATACAGAAATAGTGGCATCACTTTCTACAAGCAGTTCATTTAAGAAATTCCTTTAAGATTATTTTTTTCAAATTAACTGCAGTTTAAATGGAAGTGAGAGCAACCCAAAATGGAAGTAGAAGTTACAAACCACCCATCTGGATTTAATAGGTTGGGTGATTTGGGATGATCAGTAACAGTACTGGGTGGGACTGGTACCTCAGGGTGATGAGCAAGGAAGTCAGCCAGGAGGTAAGTCTCCGCCAACAGCTCCACGTAGTCATGACAACGGACAAGGAAGAGGTTAGAGAGGACTGTTTCTACAGTGAACTCCTTCAAAGACTCCTGCTGTTCTAGAGAAGAAATATGAAATAATACATCAGACAGTTAAATACAAAAAGTCTCCGAAAGGCTTGAATATTACAATCAAACCTTCAATATTGTGTATTTTATGGTTCACACATAGCATAGTGATTAAAACATGAAGAAACAAGCAGTGGTTGGATGCTCGTACCAGTATTACTGAACAATATCTCATCAGGTTTAGACTAGCATGCAGGTATTACATGTGTATACCAATGTGCAGTGGAAGAAATGCATTCCATTTTAAAATTGTTTCACAAATCAGTTATAAATCCCACAAGTGAGATATAAATGTTTAGTTTCCCTTGTTTTAGTTTCACTGTCCTGCTTTAATTGTTACCTGCATCCTCTGCTAGAAGCCCACAGTGCTCCACAGCTGCCTGGGCTATGTCCACAGCCCTCTGGACTAGGAAGCTGCCCTCCGTGTCTATGTATAGAGACTTTCCTCCCAGCCCCCCAAAACACACAGGGATCTGCGCATCTACTGCCAACTGGATACTGAAGAACACAGTTTTTTTTTTATTTTGTCATTATCCTATTTTATTAAACATGTGATTAAATTGACTGAGTCTTCCACGGTAGAGTCTCTCGTGCTTACCACAGCTGTGTCTTTCCCACACCTGGTGCCCCACAGACTTCAGTGGTTTTTCCCATGGGCAAACCCCCTCCCAGGGCGGTGTCTAGTGCTGAGCAGAAAGTGACAATGGAGCCCAGCTCCTGCTCTCTTTCCAGAAGCTCCAGAGCTGTCAGCCGGCTTGCTGCTGCCCTCTCCTGGCCACGCTCACACCTCACAGCCTGCAGCACCTCTACTGCCTCCTCCTGGGAGATGCCAGCCTCTACAACAACAAACAGATGGCTGAACAGGACAATGGCCCAATTCCAAATCGACCTCAAAGCCCAATACACTAAGCACTTGTGGAGATCTGAGATTATTTGGTTGGTATAAGTAATATAATGATCTTACATCTAGCCTATCTGAGCGCAAATTGGAGAGATTCCCAGATGACTTGTCAAACCCTCTCAGATCTCCGCAAGTACATAGGACGTAGGGCTTAGGAGCTGATTTTTGACTGGGCGAAGAAAGACAAGCTTAAAGGAAAGAGACAACGCACTTCGAGACATTGGGAAATAAAGATTGCGGGGTTATTAAGCTGTGGGTAATGCAGAAATGTCACCCCCTAAATGTCGTGAATTATAACCTACTGTAATCGAACAAACCAAAAACATCAACAATAAGTGACTAGTTGGCTACCTTTACTGAGTTGGAGAGGTCGCAAGTCACACAGGTCTGCAGCAGAATGAAACCCAGCATTTAGCAGTTTCACTTTAACAGACGGCGCAAAGGGGTAACTCGACACAGCCCTCTCCATTTTCCTTTTATCGTTTCAGTGATCTGTATGCGATTTTGACACAGGCAGATTTCTAGAGGTATAAAGTCACGGTGCATACAGCTAACTACCCATTTCATTTGGTACCTACATTACCCGATTATAAATCAGTTCCTCATATAACTTTCCCTTTCCTCCTAGGAAAACCACGTTTTACTCCTACAGAAATTGGAACTAACTAGCTGCTAGCTCCGAACTTCGAACTTCGGTAGCAAGTACTGTAGCTACTGCAGCCATTTTTCAACCATCCCTCCAAAATGTATTTTCTAGCACTACCCACTACATTCATTGATGTTATACCGCCCCGTGTGGTCAATGTTAACGCTTGGGAAGAAATAAAGTAAAAGAGAATTTAAATCAATGGGGGAAATTAAGAACAATTTTAGTTTGGTGGCTATATTTCTAAGACATTAAAAATTACATTTAAAGCTGCAGGGTAATCATAAAACATAGTTGTTTGTATAAATAACAATACGGTCATGTGAGCATTGTTTTATCCCGCTACAGTAAACAAGAAACGTAAAAGTCCAAATTATTTTATGGATTCTGATGTAATTGCTAAATGACCTAATATTAGAAATGGGTTAAATTAGTGGTTTCACCACTGTGTCTAACCAACACAGCTATGTTAAAACAAGTGGTGTTGCTATTTTGATTCTCGTTTGATAAAGTTGATCAATGAATGTTACTGAAAAAACTGTTTTCAATGGGCCTGGACAATAATACTTGCCTCTGGTTTCGAAATGACCTCAGCTATAGAACCCAGGTTATTGTAACTGATGAACTGATCTGAATTTCTTGTAGTTCACAGAAGAGTCACACAGGGTTTGACTGTGGGTCCTATATTGTCCAATCTATATACTGATGATATCTGTAACTGTGAGAAATTTTCATTTGCTGATGACACATTAATATAAGTTAGTTGATTTCTCCATATGAATACAGGGGGGGGAAAATGTTGCTATCCCAATTACTGTATGCACTTCCAAAATTGTTACAAATAAATTAATCTATAGTTTTTCATACCTCCAGTAAAATCCCTATTGCAAGCACAGAACAGATGATCCGGCAGCTGTACAAGCACAGTATCTTGAAATATTATTGATTTGATCTTTTTTAAGAGATGTCTACATGAGCTAATATGGGTCAAAACAATAGTGATGTCAATAGTATCGCTTGAATTGCTCTGATTAACCAATTAAAATAATTTTTACATTTCAGTCTGCAAAGATGGCTAACGGGACTTTCTATTGGAGGATCCTGAGCTCAGAGAACCCGTCATTAAATCCTATCCATTAATCTCAAGGTGCTGAGCCACATTTAGGACTTGTAGCTAGCAAACTGGTTAATGGTAATGTAAACTAAGCTTTTAAACTATTTTCTACCAGCTATGGCGTTTTGACTCTCGCGCACTAGCTCGATAACAACAATTTTTAGTTGTCACTGGCTCGGTTGCTCGGTTTGTAATGCTACTAGTATAATGTGAGAGATTCGACGATTGCGGCGGATTAGCCAGATAGCCACATTCTTGCAAAATGACTGCGATTAGCTAGCTAGTTACAGTACAGTACTGTATTACGAATTCGGTAGATAAACAAGTAGCCAGCATTCTAGTCATTTTACCATTATATGTCTTTCATGTTTAAGAAATCAAACGTAATTACACCCCAAAAAAGTACATCTGCGAAATATGTCGATGAACACAGTTAGCCCGTAGACATTATGTCGATGAACACATAGCTAGCTAATGTTCGTTTAATCCAGTTAACTGACATTCGGTATATCTCGATTTACTGCAGCGACCCCTGGTGGTAGTTGGAGCTACGTGGCAGTGAATGAAGCATTATGGCTGCTTTACCTTTTCCCTGCCCAGTTCGATTAGGCATCGTGAAAAGTGGAGGCCTACCCGCTCAGCTGCACAGGTACAGTCTGGAGAAGAATCTGCACAAGATGGAGAAACTGCTGAAGAAAGGTATTAAACAATATTAACACAAGTAATGCATTGAATAATCCTTCATTCTTTCTCCAGGCTACTTTACGCAACAGTACCTTTTTTCTGTTCCAGTTGTGTGGTAATGTTTTATAGTAGCAGTACGTTGGTTGTGCCCAAGAACATCTCTTAGCAATGCTATATTGGCGTGTAATACTTACTACTTCATTTTGTACAATACTTGTGAATATACAATGAACAGAGTAAACTTTTTTAAATTTTATCCAGTGCCTCTGCTTAGTATATATATATATTAAGGGCAAATTGAGTTATTACACACACGCACATGGAAGAGAAGGAATTCATGGGGCACCGGCCACAACTGTGCTTACAAGCACCCGACCAGCCATTAGAAGTTGCTGTAGCACGACGAGGAAAGGCAGCTTATATCCCAAACTAACCCCACCACCCGGACGGTGTTATGCGAGGCCCCCGGGCATTGTTGATATGCCGTGACCTGAATTTGAAATTGACCACTACGGCATCTATTTTTGGACATTCCAGTACAACAGGGAGCAAAGCTAACAGTAGTTTTCTTCATCCCCTGAAAGACAGTACTAGGTTGACAGTTATGAAGAAATAGTTGCCAAACGAAGTTGTTTGTTCATGAACTTGATGCTGTTCTGGTGTTGTGGTATAGGTGTAGATGTGGACTGTGTCAACCACCTGGGCCAGTCACCTCTGTTCTGTGCGTCTCTCCTGGGCCTGGCTAATGTCACCGAGCTGCTACTGCAATATGGAGCCGACCCGAACCAGTAAGACTGTCATTCACATACTGACTATACATGAATACTCTCTCATGACTCCATTGTTTTAGACATCAAAAACAGTCATGTGAAAAAGTAGATTTGTTTTTTTTAAACATGTTCAGACATTTGGATATGAAATCTTCTCTTCAACACTATTAACCCCTCCCAGACTCATGGGAATCAATAATCTTTCTTCTGAGGGCTTCTGATAGGTCTTTTAATCATGGCCTGATGCGTTACCACACACCCATATGTTTAAGATCAAACCAGGCAAAGTTTCTAATCTTAATGGAAGGCTTAACCATCCTACGTTACTATCTAATGATTTTCTATTCATTTGCACCTGTTGTGGTGCACCTGATTCTCATTTGTTATGGTAAATGTAGGGGTCTTCTAACTTTTTCCACATTAAGAAATTCCTTTTTTCCTAAGTCCATAAATGGTTTCAGAGTAAAAGAATTTGTGTGTGATTATTAAATTGGGTTACCTTTACAAATGAATGTGCAATTTAGCTCAGATGTCAATGTTTGCAAATATGTACAGTATATAAAACAAGAGAACCTTCCGGAATAGTGCACATTCGGTTTCGTATGAGTGTGTGTATGACTGTGTGAGACCTTCAGTACAACACATTCATATGATTTTGCATGACCCCATACGGTGACCTGTCTTCCTGTGTAGTCGTTGTGAGGACAGGAGCACCCCCGTTCACGCTGCTGTGTTCTCCTGTAATCCCTGGCTGCTGAGCGGCCTGCTGGACGCTGGGGGGGACCTGAGGCTTCACGACCACAAAGGCAGGAGTCCGCGAGACTGGGCCGAAGCTGGGGCTCAGGAGAACAGTGCCAGGGTCAGGACTCTCAGTCAGGGTAGATGTGTCGTCGGAGACATGCTGCATGCACTACCAATCCCTCCCTTTCATCCTTCCAGATGCTTGAGTTCCTGAAGAACTGTGAGGCCCACATGCACAGCCTGTCTCAAACCCCCCCACCCAGGGAGCTGCACCAGTCCCCCTCCTTCACCTCCTCCAAGACTTTGCTGCGCTCCCCCTCTCTGCTAGAGCTCCTCAAGTTCGGGTATGCAGATATTGTTTGGGGGAGGCTTTTCTTAAAATCTGTTTACACTCACCAATTTATCCCATGTTACAGTGGCTCTGACCTGCACCTCAACAGAAAGACCACCAAGTCCTCTGCCTGTGACACAGTTCAATGTTTTGGCTTTGGAAAGGTATAAAAACATGGTATAAAAAAGGTATAAAACATTGTTTCAAGAGCAACCTTCTGCCTGAAACAGTGATGACAATGTTTTATGAGCCCCCATTTCATACTGTGTCCCTATATCATCCTCTTAAAACTGTTACACAGGAAAGTGTTTGACTTTATTTACATGAGAGGGCTATGTGGCATATACAGTGGTGGTCTTTTGGAACAGCAGCGTTGTGTGTCTGGATGAGGGTGAGTGACTGTGTGTTTGCTATGATTGGTACAGTTGTGTAAAGATAAGCCAGGACAGGCACTGGGCCTTCTTGCCTCCTTGCCTGTGATTGGAGACGGTGAGTTAAGGCAGGCAGATGACGAACCGCTTCTCCACTTCACGTGTGGTTCCTTCATCTCCATGACCAAGTAAGACCCCTGGGGCCTGAGACCACGTCCCCTTCAACTCCGAGGAGTTCCCTTCAAATAACAAGCTACAGGCTTAAAATTCCTCTGCTAAGCTGTTTGTTCCGTTTGTCAGTTACAGCTGGAAGGGCTGCAGGGTGACTGTGAAAGAGCTGCAGTCCCTCTCCTCCCCACAAGAGGGGAGTCACGAGGCCTATCTGGACCTGCTGCTCATTGAGCTGGATTACGGCAGGTGAGTAGCTGGTGTCGTTTTGCGCGTTGGTTTTTATAATATGGAGAGTGTTTGTTAAAAGAAATTGATGCTCCATGAAGTGCATGCATTGAACTTGTCTCTTTTAAACGTTCTCCCGTTGACTGAGTGGTGAGTGTGAGCATGGCGTGTGGCACAACGGGCAGGACACCTGCCTGTGTAGATCAATCAGAAGGTTTGGAAGAGACGGTGGCATGCACTATTGATGTTGACTAGGGATATAGGGCCTAACCCAGTTACTGCTGTGTGACTCTGTAGCCAGCTGTTCCACCCACACCTGCTGCAGCTGATGGCAGTGAGCATGTCTGCTGACCTGATGAGGGTCGGCCTGGTGTATGAGAGGGTCCACATGGGCTCACTGCACAGCCTGCTACACCACAGGGTAAACCCACCACACACACACACACACATAACAGACAGACTCACACACACTTACGTGGTGTTTCTTCTACTTACCCACAGTCAGGGTATTCGTGGATACCATTCTTATGCCTATGCATGCATTTTGGAGATTTTTCAAGTTAGCAAATCATTGGTTTGGATTTGTGCCATTCGTGGCACAGTTGTCAGCTCCTTCCAAAAGCATGGAAATAGACCGTTTCATTACTCCAAAACTGGTTTTATGGTTCGGTATGGAGATGTATAGTTTATGAAAGAAAACCTTGTCTGTCAGAATGGCGCTGCCTGTGCACTGTGGTGGAAAATTTAGTTCTTCCATATTACAATGAAATCATATGCTTATTACTTATAATGTTAAATGGAAATTCAAATTATAATCAAGTAATTGAGTAAGGGCATTGTGTGTGTGTGTGTGTGCGTGTGCGCGCGCATGTGCGTGTCTGCTGTTCTCACTGAACGGGATGTGCATACAGCAGATGAGTACAGCTACGGCTAGCATCTCAAGGGCTGTAGACACCTGGTCGTGCTGATCTGCAGAACAGCTTGTGAGACGCGTAGTCTAACCATGCATGGGAAGGGGACACAACGGGCTGTTCTGAGTTTATACAGGCCTGAGCTCAACCTGTTCTGAGTGTATACAGGCCTGAGCTCAACCTTGAACAGAGAGCTTTTGACCTATTTGCTTAGATGTGTGCCGACACCCTGCTTGTAAAATATATGGCGTTTTGGGGGGACGTTTTACACTACACACTGTGCCTGTTCAGTTGAAGGCGTGTGTATTTCGTTGGTCCTCTCCAGCGTTCCGAGTTCCCCCTGCTGCCTGCTGGGACTATGCTGTTGGTGCTGCTGCAGGTGTGTGAGGCTCTGCTGTATTTACACGGCCGAGGCCTGGTTCTGCGTGGCCTCTCCTCACACAGTGTCCTCCTCACACACCCCGGCGTGGCCAAGCTCTCCGGCCTCGGATTCATGGTGCTCAGGTGGGTGGGGTGGGGGTGGGGGCGGGGCGACCACATTCCCCATGTTGGATATTGTTGCTCCGAGTGGGTGTGACTGTAATTCAGAGCATTAGTCTGTGTGTCCAGTCAGGGCAGTAGCTCCAAGCCCGCGGCCCATCTAGCCCTGCCCCCAGGCCTGTACAACTGGGCCGCCCCTGAGGTGATCCGACGGAGACCCTGCACGGCCAGGGCAGACCTCTACAGCCTGTGCTCCCTCATCCAGGAGATCTACACAGGTACCCAGGCACCCCAACGTCTGTGGTCCACTGCAGCATGGTTAAAGGAGCACGGTTAAAGGAGCCATGTTTTTCTCGATGAAGTAGCTATGTCAGTTCTAGGAGGAAGATGAAGTTCAAGAATTATAGTAGCTTATGCATGGCAGTAGTGGGGGACTTTTACTGAACTAAAATATAAAATGTAAGTCCTCATATGTCACATCTGTCAGGGGATGGATTCTATTGGCAAAAGAAAAATGCTCACTAACATGAGTTTAAAGACATTTGTGCAATATTGAACCAACAATTTTCATGTTGCGTTTATGTTTTTGCTCAGCATACTATAGATACTATTTAAAAAGGCAGGGGTTTCAGTTTTTGGAAATGTGAATTCTGCTGTCCTTCGAAGGGAAGCTGGTTCTACCATTGGGATGGTGGGAAGGAGAAGCTTTAGGAGCTAGGTTTGAGTCAAGGTTAGGTGTTTGCGGTTAAGGGAAAATAAGATTTTCAATGGGAATAATTTTGGGGTCCTTACAAAGCTAGTAAAAGCTAAATTGTGTGTGGTCTAGACTCAGTGCCGTGGGGCCCAGTGGACCCCCATTGGATCAGAAAGGCAGTAGAGTCAGGCCAGGCCCTGTCTGCAGACGCCAGGGTGCCCCAGCCCTACTACACCCTGGTCAGGGTGGGACTGCATCCATGCCCCCAGGACCGCACACACAGCCTGCAGGACCTCCGCTACACACTACACCAAGACATCCAGGTACACACTACACCAAGACATCTAGGTACACACTACACCAAGACATCCAGGTACACACTACACAAAGACATCCAGGTACACAAAGACATCCAGGTACACACTACACAAAGACATCCAGGTACACAAAGACATCCAGGTACACACTACACAAAGACATCCAGGTACACACTACACAAAGACAGCCAGGTACACAAAGACATCCAGGTACACACTACACAAAGATATCCAGGTACACAAAGACATCCAGGTACACACTACACAAAGACATCCAGGTACACACTACACAAAGACATCCAGGTACACACTACACAAAGACAGCCAGGTACACAAAGACATCCTGTGTACAATGTGGTGTTAACATGTCTGCATGGATGGTGTGGTTTAGGAGCTGGCCCAGCTAAGGAGGAGGACAACTGGGCTGGACCCAGGGACAGGAGTAGGGCTCCAGTCAGGCTGGAGTCCAGAGTCAGTCTCAGCCAAGGGGATGGCACACGATGGTGGTGAGAGAGCCTGGAGCGGTACTCAACCAGCCCAAAACATCCATGTATTTCCCCCTGACCAGTCTGTCTTCCAGGCCTCCAGACCTGTGCTGAACCCTGGGGGGGTCTTCCTGGCCACCCCACGGACACCGCGGTGGAGAGACAGATCCAGGACCAGCTCAGCCAGCTGGATAAACTATTGGACCAAGAGACCGATGAGGAGGGAGGGGGAGAGAGGGGGGTGTCCGCAGATTCTGAGCAGCCCTCCCTTTACAGTGACATCTCCTTCAGGGACATCCTCCCCCTAGATGACTGGCGCCTGTGTCCCGCCTCCCCCTCAGAAACCTACAGCGCCCGGGAGGAAGAGTCCGACTCCAGTACCGTGACAGAGGAGGAGGAGGAGATAAAGGAGCGGGCTGTCCGGCCAGATTGCCCGGCGTCCACGGTGCTTTCGGGGCACATCAGCTCCATAGTGCTCAACCTCAAGGTCTCCCAGGTGCTGCTGCAGCAGGCTGAGTGCAACCTGAGCGCCGCGGAACGGCGCCAAAGGCAACGGGAGTGTGGGCCGGAGGACGAGGTGGACGACGGGCCGGACAGATCAGAGGCTCCGGTGGCCCGCGCCTCCTCCTCAGGCTCCTCCACTCTGTCCCGCGCGGTGGGTCCTCCCTCGCAGTACCGGCTCCTACCACACGGCGTCCACCCCTCTGCCAGGAGGCTGGAGGCCCGGCTGCTGAAGGGAGGGGAATCCAGGCGACTCAGCACGGAGGAGCTGGCTGTGTGGCAGAGGGAGTGTCCTGCCCGGGAGTACCCTGACACGGAGGGCACTGTGGAGGGTTTTTCTGAGGAGTCCTCTGCTTCAGAGGGAACCGGCAGTGAGTGCATGGACCACTACAGCTCGGCTCAGGAGGACAGCTTTGTCACCAAGCGGCCCAGAAGGCAGCAGCAGGTAGACAGCACATCAACTACGATGAACTAAGATGCTTACAAAACATTATTATGGATTCTGAGCAATTATCGGCTGATTTCTGCCTATTTTGTAGATAGAACACATTATATTCTTATTATCGATAGGCATGTCATTTCTGGAGGTATAGTCCAGCTCTCCAGCTCCTCCCAGGTTGTTTGACTGATTGACTGCTGTCTGGTAGGCAGGGAGAGGTCCAGGCCCCAGAGAGACTGAGAGAGGAGGTCAGCTAGCTGGGAGACAGATGCTTACTGACAGGTACTGGTCCAGCTGCACTGTGCTGTATGGTTCAGGGTTGGGCTCAGTTCTAGGGCCAACAGCATCACTGAAATCTAGCAAATTCTTTTTGATTCTGTACTATATAGCCTTTTTAGGGATATGTGATGCCTGAAATGACACATCATACCATCACAGCCCCAAATATCTTTGACAGCCTGCCTTAGCCATACATTCAGTGGGCCTGGCTTTATCACTTGTAGTAGTCCTATTGTTATTTTAGCTTGCTTATCTGGTAAAGCGCATTCTTAGTTTATTTAGGCCCCTTTGAAAAAGTGAGTAATCAGCTACTTCAAAGTGTTGGTTCATTTATTTAACGCTGAGGATGTTTAGTTAATACACAATTTCTAGATGTTTTTTGCTTTAGTGTGTTTGACAAACTGTCTCTCTGCCAGGCCCTGTCAGTGCTTAGACTGGACCGACTCTCTGGAGGACAGTCCTCCTCCCCAGCCCCTACAACCTGAGCCCCCACACAAGGCCAAATGGACCAGTGAGAACTCCCTATACTACCTTATATTATTGCTGGCTGGTACAACATCTACATGCACCAGCACTTGATGCTGTTTGACCAAAAAGGTCATTTCCAACCCTTCTGGTAACTACCGTTGTGACCACAACGTCCTCCCATAGGCGAGGTGTCAGAGTTGGTGTCCAGAATGACCCGGGGGCATCTGGGTTTGGCTGTGGGCCACCCTGGTAGCAGTGACAGTGAAGAGGGTGAGGACAGACCAGGACAGAGGCTTGGGCCTGCAGTGGGACCCCACAGACCCAGACAGAACCTCCAGGGACGCAGTGACCGTGACCTCAGATCCAGTCCCACCACTGCCCTGCAGCCCCAGAAAGCTGCAGCTGATGCTACCCAAAGCAGCTTCCAGCTTGAGCAGATCTTCAAGAGCTTTGCAGGTAATGTCACTGATGCTCATAGAAGGATGGTTTATCTGTCACAGCTATCCTGTGTCTCAGTCGGTCTCACTCTGACGCCATTTAAATGTAGGGTGTGGTTCTGTTTTGCCGTTGTTCTTGTCTGTTGAGGTTTCTCTTTGTCATTTTAGATTGTGTTGTGTGGACCCCAAGAGGAATAGCCAATGGGGATCCTAATGAAATCCTAAGCCTCTGTGTCAGTGTCTCATCTAAGCCTGTGTCAGTGTCTCATCTAAGCCTCTGTGTCAGCGTCTGTTCTAAGCCTCTGTGTCAGCGTCTGTTCTAAGCCCCTGTGTCAGTGTCTCATCTAAGCCCCTGTGTCAGTGTCTCATCTAAGCCCCTGTGTCAGTGTCTCATCTAAGCCCCTGTGTCAGTGTCTCATCTAAGCCCCTGTGTCAGTGTCTCATCTAAGCCCCTGTGTCAGTGTCTCATCTTTCATTGCAGGGATCCAGAATGAGAGTGAAGAGGATGTTGATTTCCACACTCTTAATATGACATGTGGTGTGTGGGCTGAACAAAGACAGGTTAGATGACAGGATACAGCTTAACCAATTCTATTAGATCAAATGTTACACGTTAGTGAACCCATTACTATGGCCAGGAGGAGGGGACCTCTGAGTCTGACTACAGCCAGTCTCCAGTGGAGCCTTCCAGTATGTTCTACACCCCCAACCCAGAACAGAGGAACAACCCCTCCAGAGACAGCCAGGTAGTCCTTTACATAACCAGACATTAAACAGTATTTCTGTTGCAAGTAATTGAAATACAGTGCCCTATGTAATCAGTGTGGCTGTAAAACATTTTTTCTACATTTTTGCTATATTCTCCAAAAGTTTGGATATAAAATCCATCCATTACTGAGGTGAAAATATAATTTCTCAGCTTTCATTTGTGGGTATTTATGTATATACTGGTTTCAGCTTTTCGAAAGGAAAAAAATAAGGTTTTTACATTAAATTACTTAAAAGTCAATGAACTTAGACTTACCAAAAACCTTATTTCACAAAATGAATTAGGAACAAATGAATTGAACACTTAGGTATGTAGTTACTGTAGTTGTGTGTTGCCTCTAACTGGTTAGTTGACTCCTGCCAGAGCCCTGTCAGTTCAGAGGAGGATTTGGATGTAACCGTGGAGGTGTGTGAGGCTGCGGTCAATGGGACCACCCCAGAGGAGCAGACACTGAGGACCGAACACAGGGGTAAGAGGATCAGGTCTATATGTGGAGTTTGACACAGTATGTACAAAGATTTGGACATACTGGTTTCAGTTCATGAACCACTGTTTTCACTGTTATTCAGACATTACTAATGAAGGATAGATAAACTGATGTAGAGTCATCTTCCCAGAGTGTCAGCCTTTTCAGGAGGAGTCAGAGAAGATTGAAATAAACACCACTGTCAGTCAGAATGTCTCCGTCCCACTGATCAGGTAGGGGCAGCACCAACACGGTGATGTAGTCAAGTTGCTAAACTACAACCAAGTTCAGTTCAAAGGACCCTGTGCTGCAGTCTGTGTTGAGACATGAGTGTTAATAGCTGAAGTCTGTCTGGCGAGTTAAAGAAAACCATGGTCAGAACCAGGCAGTGGAACACAGTGAAAAAAGTGCAAGGGTTGGGTGAGACGACAAAATCCAAGACAGATCTCATTCACAAAGGGAGGGAGAAGCAAACATTGTAAGACGGTTGTACTGTTCAACGCTACAATACCACTGGTTTTCATTTCCTAAATCAGCTTGTGTTCCTTGCCCAGGCAAGGCAGGATAGGTAACAGGGTAGGTAACAGATTAGGTAACTAGATGGCTGGTAAGAGCATAGCAATTGGAAGATAGTCGTCTGATCACTGGGTGTGATTGGAGGTATAATCTGTCTGTCCACACCTTACCAGCTCACCAGTTGATGTAGCCTGTGTGGGTGTGGGGGGACACATTTCCTGCTGCTGAACAGAACTGCTCTGAACATCTTGCAGTGATATTAATCCTCCATATTCGTAGCCAATACAGTCCAAGTGAAAATACCCTGTAAGTCATACAAGGACATACGAGACCCTGGACTCAAGGAATAGAATAACTGTCCAGTATACTGCATGATTATTATGTACTCATTGTTAGTTTTGAGTAATATCCCTCCTTACTAATATGTGAATGTAGTTTAGGAGATTGAGGTGTTGTGCAGTGTGATGTCGCCAGTAAGAATCCCAAACCCTTTGGGAGGATGTCCACCAAGATGTGTCTACATACATGTCCAGTGTCTCTGAGTTCTTCAGACAGATCCAGGCACTCTAGATCATCTGTGTGTTCACACAGTGTTTTACCTGACCTGGCTGATGTCTCCAGCATCACATGCTCACCCTCCCAGCACCAGGAGTGGGTGGGCCAGGACAGACTTCACACCAGCCCCCTAAACAGGCGGCCGCCACCCTGCAACAGCACCCCACGCAGCCCAGGTACTAACCAACATCACCCAGCTACCAGAACATTACTGGAACATCAGTTATTTAAAACCGTCAGTTACTAACCAACTTCACCCAGCTACCAGAACATTACTGGAACATTAGTTATATAAAACCGTCAGTTACTAACCAACATCACTCAGCAACCAGAACATTACTGGAACATCAGTTATATAAAACCGTCAGTTACTAACCAACATCACCCAGCTACCAGAACATTACTGGAACATCAGTTATATAAAACCGTCAGTTACCAGAACATTACTGGAACATCAGTTATATAAAACCGTCAGTTACTAACCAACATCACTCAGTTACCAGAACATTACTGGAACATCAATTATATAAAACCGTCAGTTACTAACCAACATCACTCAGCAACCAGAACATTACTGGAACATCAGTTATATAAAACCGTCAGTTACTAACCAACATCACCCAGCAACCAGAACATTACTGGAACATCAGTTATATAAAACCGTCAGTTACTAACCAACATCACTCAGCTCATCAGAAGACCATGAATTGGAAACGTTTACATTGGGGTATGCCCTCACCTTTCAAAATAGAAAAGCCTTATTTTAACATATGTAATTAAAGAATTGGGAAAGGAAACTATTTAGCTTATATAATTCACATCAGATCTGGAAACACTGGGTAGTTACTGTAACATCAGGAGCATAGCTTTTACAGTCCTAAGTTGACCAGATGGTTTTCAGGAAGGTGACTGGTGTAATGGTTTTGTTTCGGTGCAGCAGCTGCACCCAATTACAGAACCACGGAGGTCACTGGGGAGCCCATCCCCCCCCTGGACACCTCGCACTGGAGCAGCAGCCGCTCCCAACCCCCCAACACAGAGAGCTTTGCCACTGCCAACCTGGGAGCCATTAGCACGGTCAGAACAGTGAGCACGATCCCAGTCAGAACCATGTTTCAGGTTGTTCTCCTCAGCAGTCTGGACATGTGGATGCCAGAGGCCATCACACCTGGTCCCGACGTGTGTACTACGACG
>JACXGI010000283.1:33412-59085 GCA_016801175.1 Esox masquinongy
AGATCTGTCTCTGTATGTAGCACACCCTACTGGAGAGGTACAGGGGGTGAGTAGATCTGTCTCTGTATGTAGCACACCCTACTGGAGAGGTACAGGGGGTGAGTAGATCTGTCTCTGTATGTAGCACACCCTACTGGAGAGGTACAGGGGGTGAGTAGATCTGTCTCTGTATGTAGCACACCCTACTGGAGAGGTACAGTAGGGTGTACTAAAATCAACATAACTGAAATGTTTAACAATATTGTCTTAAATGCTGTGATGTATTCTGGCCTTCTGCAGACGGACACGATGAGAGACCTCTCCCGCCAAGAGACTGACTCGGCCACAGGTCTCCTACAGTTCATCATGGCCAGCTCCAGAGACAGACCGACCCCTGGAACCAGCCAGGAGGGGTTGGGCTCCACCTACAACATAGCCACCAGCCGCCAGGAGAATGAGGAGGAGAGGGGCGAATTGAGTGATCACTTTGAGGAGAACAAAGTTAATTCTGTCGAAGGGCAGAGAGGGATGTCACTGGATGCAGACGTTAAAACAAAGCTGGAGGAAAAGAAGTCTCCAGAAGAGTCTGATCAGGGCAGCTGTGATGTGATGGATGCTAGCTTCTCTGTTCCAGAGGGAGGTGAGGTCTCCATGACATGCTTGTGGAGGAGAGGCTGTGCAGGTCAGATTTTCCATGGAAGTGCTAGGAAAGGACATATTTCTAAAATTTTCTGACCTGTGATCACATAGATGTGGTCATTTTTACATTTACATAATTTCATAATGTTCGGGAATGATGTGGAGTAAGACATTAACTGGTCAAATGTTCTAACTGCTAGGTTACCTTCTGCCCAGGTAAATAACCAGATTCAATTAAGCAAGGTGTTGTTGAACAGTTGAATGTTTTTACAATGCAGTGTGTATATATAAAATTCAGAAACTGCACATCAACCAACAACTGACTTGATGACTACTTAGATCAACCTCAGATCATTATATAGTTTGGTGGTGGACTTCAGGTTGAATTTGGCTGCATTTTAAAGCCAGTCTCTTGTTAGAGGAAGAGGCAGAGTTCGGTGAGGAACAGTTACCAGGCCACGGTGAGGACTGTGCAGCCAGTACAGAGTCGGCAGAGACTTCAGGAGTCCAATGTGCAGAGGAGACTGACCGGTAGGTCTCCCTGACCAGTGGTCACCACCAGGCCCACGGTCACTGTAGCATTTATCCACCACTGATGATGTCATACCAGAAGAATAGTACTGTTTTAAAGTTGTAGTGAGAAGAGGCTGTGTTCTCTTCCTCTCCTCAGAGCTCACTCCACTCTGGATGAGGTTCTGCAGGGCATGTTGCTGGACAGGGCAACTGGTCACGCGGTTCTCAGTAGTGGCCCAGTCGCAGTCCCCAAACCACTGTGAGTGCCCAGCTATTATCACAGAACCTTCCAACCTAGCCTTTGACAAACCTGGAGAAGTCTGTGGCACAAATACTGCTGAATGTTATCTTTATGCAATAGCAAACCATCATCCAGTTCAACTCTGCGAAATGTGTCCTACCTGGCCAGAAAGGCAACTAACATCACACAGAACCAATAGGAATATGTAGGGAACGGTTCTTCTAATATAACATCCAGTACAATTATTCCTACTGGGAGCCTGTGGTCCATTAATACCATTCTTGCTAATACAGAATTATCCAAGGGACTACGTGATTTGAGGTACAGCTACATGAGAGTGCTATGTCTTGACCCAGTGTGTAGCAACAAACCCGTCATTTTATAATACTGGATAGGACCTCCTGCTAGTGGGATATTATTATTACGGACCTACACCTTAACCCTGGGAGGGTGGTAACAGCAGTGTTTTCACCTGTGGCCAGGCTGGGTGCGTGTGAGCCCCAGGGGGAGGGGAGTGAGGATGCAGGTTGCCCTGCAGGGGATGGTGCCTTGGCTGCAGAATGGAGAAGAGTCCACCCCAGTGACGAGGCAGAGCCAGCAACTGTCACAGGTGACCACAAGCACCTTCCCTCATCCACAGTTTGTCTACACGCTGGGCTTCTTGTGTGAACACAGCCATAGTAAAGATGTTGAAAAGGTTTTATCAATTGTGTTGACAGAGTTGGAGACTGCTAATCATGGGACATGGAGTCAGCCTCACAGGTATATAAAACTAGAACTTTTTCCCCCACAATGCCTAAAATCATACTGAATGCAGGTAGGTTAACAATTGTGTATGTTTATTATAGCCACTTTTACATATGAATAATTTTTTAATGAGCCAATTAACTTTGTTTTCATCTTTTGACAGCCGGTATACTAACAGGTTTAAAAGAATTCCGCTAATGTTATATTTGCCTAAGCTAGTTATATTACACCAGTTCTAATCTTAATGGCAGTGAAGGATTACAGGCTGGAGGGTTCACGTGGTTTCATTATGTCGACAGGATGAGTGTGTTGGAGCAGACTCCCATCAAAAGTCAAAGTGACCCCAACCAAGTGAGAGCTTACAACTAGGAAAACCTATGGAACATCTCAGTAATAACAAACTTCTGACCTAACAGCACTGATTTCCTTACCATATCACCCGTCTATGTGTTACATACAACACCACAATCCACTCACCTGCTTGTACAAACAACCGCCTTTTTAAGCACTTGAACGCATGGCATGAAAATACATGTTGGTTCTGGATTTTTGATCATTTATGCATTTTACCCTGCAAGTTCTTTCTAAACATGATTTAAATGTTATTGATTTATTTTATGTATTGGGTATCATTCAGTGGTCTCTAGGCTATGAATTTGTTTGTGTTACTGTTAATCTGTTTAAGGTTATTGCTGTTTCAGTTGATGATTAAAATTACTTTTAGGTATTAAGTTGTTACTATACAGTGTGTTATCAAAACTGTATAAATGTGTAATATTGTAATTTCACTGCTACCTATAGGCCAGATTTCACCAATACCAAACAATGTTATGGCTAATCTGCATTTGTACTTCATGGATTAAATAACACTTTATTTAGATTATCAACCTGTAGATGCTTTACAGACTGTCTACAGACGGTCAATAACATTTCAATTAACTGTCTACTAATCCCAACCTGAAACCTCATCCTAACCTTAGCAAGCATTTACTGTTGTTTATAGTTGATGGTATGAGTATCTGTAGAGCACCTACAGATGTCAGTTTTGACTATCCACAAAGTGTAACCATGGATTATTTTAAGGTTTCTGTTAATTTTATGCAATTGTTTTACATACTTAGGTGATAGAATTGAAACCTTACTTTTGAGATGCTAATGTGTTCACACTTCCTGCACTTAAAATATATATAGCCAAGTAGAGGGAATATTGACATTTAATAAAAAAATCATAAAATACTTCTGCATTACAAAATCTGCATTAGGCTATAAACAGTTGGAAAGTATCAGTGGATTTCACATTAGTTTAATATGTCACATTAAATGTGTGACATATCACATATTTACAGGTTAAAAGCACAAGCTCTAGCCATATCACTTAAAACTCTACACAGCAAATATAGTACATCATTAATTTACAATACGCCTCAACTGCTATCCAGTATTGTTTTTGGTGACAGGATTCCATCTGAAAATCCTGCTTCTGACATTAATTCCTTCTCACCGAAGATGCTGTGGTGTTAATTATTGAGGCAAGCTAGGAGGAATGGGCAAAATCTGTCACTTTCACCACATAACTGATTCAGGTGTCTAATATCAAAAGTCTTTTATTTGTGGTTCCTCGATCTTATATTAGCAGGCGTACATGCCCTTTCCTGTCCAGCTCAATGAGAGACAGGTGCTGCAACGTCTTCAGCTTGGCCTCGCTAACCTTTATGTTCATCTGCTTCATCTTCTGCAAACTAAGGGCACCACTGGAGAAACATGAAGCTAAGTTAGAACTGGCTCAAAAGATTCACACGACTTTCTGGTCCACAAATCAACCGTTCGGCGTTAAAACAATGTAGACATTTCTGCCGCGGGTGTTGCTTCCCGGCTGGGGGGAGAGGGGGTTGTATGTGTCTCAGCATGGACATGACTCAACTGACCTGTTTTTTCTGAGGGAGAAGTGCTCGTGCAGCTGCCTGTAGAAGGCGTTGAGGTCCGCCAGTGTGATGTTGGATCGCACGCTGCGTGGCACCTCCTCCAGTGTGGCTTCACTCAGCTCCTCAAACTCTCCCCCCCTGGAGCCTGTGGACAGACAGCAGTCGCATGCCTTGAGTCCACACATGTTTCTAGCTAGACGCAGTCCTGTCTGCTTTTTAGGTTTTCACATACACATATGTAGATGACCTGTTGTTTACAGAAGAGGGGTCTTATTTTACTTACATATAATTTCAGACCCCTTCACTTTTTCCCTGCCATTTTGTTTTTGAGTAATTCTATCCAGACATTCTTTCATAGGCTGCTTTAGGTAGCCTTTGAAAAATACATTTTGCTACACCAAGCAGAATCACAATAGGCTAATTGCCACCAACTCATTAATCACGCAAGGTAATTTTTTTTTGAAGGTGCGTTTGATTTGACATAATAGCTAGAGCCGTCATGACAAAAGTTCACTGTTAGCCCTCAGAATGAAAGTAACTCAAAGATTTTTTGCAAGTTTACACACAAAAAAATAACCTAGCTGCTCGAATATTATTCTATATTGGAAAATATTGCATAGTGTGAAAAGGACCTTAGAAATGGCGTTACAATCACTTACACCGAGGCTGCTCTTGAGCGGGTGGCTCTACAGACATCGGTACCTGTGTGAACAAACACTGGCATAATACAATATTTTTCTACAGGCATTTCAATGAAGGACAATGTTAAATAAGCAATAAACAATAAATAAGCTATATATAGAACGACGCCTGTCAACTTCTCCACATGCTGTGTTCCTGCACACATGGTCAACATAGTTGTAGCAAAAAGCATTACCTCTGCTGTGTTTAGATTTACTGATAAACCAAGAAAGTCTGCAGACTCTTGCTCTGTCTCAGTCAGTGGTGGAACCTAGGAAAGTACAAATACAAATTTGCAATTGCATTTTTTTTAAATTTTTTTTTGCCTTTGACCACCCTAACTTTAGCATTGAAAATGTCTGAAATCTGAGGGAATGGTGTACCTCTATGTCAGCAGTCTGTTGTAATTGTTGCACCAGCTGTACGGTAGTGTCTAGGTGTGCTCGAATGGAGTCCATGGACTGTTTCTGCTCAGCAGCAATCTCCTGCACTTGTGTGCACAGGGCCGCATGCCTTGCCTTGATGGCAGACAGGTTCTCCAGCAGCTTCACAGGGTTTTCCTGTAGTCATGGGCACAACAAGTCACCCAACCACACGTGGGTTTTCAATTATTGAGACCCAGAAATCCATGTTCCCTGTTTATTACCCTAAACTGAAGCTGTACCCTAGCTTTAACTGAACCTTAACCTCAATTACCTAACTTGTGCCTAAACCTAACCTAGCCCTAATGCCTAACCCTAAAAGTAACCCCAATTCTAATCCCTGCTCCTGTACATTTTTTGAAAATGTAAACTGAGTCAGAAATCACAATTTCCATTATAGGGACGTGCCAAAAAACCTTAGGGATTTTTTTTTGTACGTGTACACACACACACACACACACACACACACACACACACACACACACACACACACACACACACACACACACACACACGTGTGAATAAGTTCAAAGATGTATTAAACATACAGCTAAGCATTTTGTGGATAGTTTGGAAAGATGTTGGGTGGCTACATTGTACTTCTGACTTGTTTTGTAACTAAATACTGTTGTGTTCAGGTGCATTCACCTCTCGGGCACCATTCTCTGGAGCATTAGTTAGGTAGTCCAGCTTCAGTCGTTTCTCCATGTACTCCATGTCAGCCTCAGCCTTCTGGAACTGAAAGGACAATTGGTTTAGTGTACTGAATGTCTTACAGATTACAGTGTAGTCTCCCCACCTGTGTTATTATTACACACACACACACTCTTCAGGGTTTTTCCTGTATTCAAAACTCAATGGCAACCGTCTTCCCAAAGTCAAGCACCACCTCTGTGCCGGCATGGTAAAACATGATTTTGAGCTCATAAATTACCAGCAAAGCACCGCAGCTAATGTGACGGTAGAAGGAAACTTTCCATATTGGCAGTGGTGCCAGGTGGGGTGTCTCCTACCCAGTTGGGCTTTTAAAGGGCTTGGGCGGGTCGATATTTTCTGGGGTCCACAGAAGAACAGCCGTTTACTGTCAATGAAATCTGGTAACCTTGCATACAGGACCACACGGGTCTGACATCGCAGAGATGACTAACGTCGGAAAAACAAGTGGATCCTAGTTCTTTTATACCCAAGCATGTCAAAATATTTCAATAGAACTTAACCTCAAACTACATACAATTCGCATAACATTTTTTTAACGCTTCAGATGACTTCTAGTAGCCTAGAATTACAGATTTTTGAGTTTGTGAGACAAACTAAGATGACTGGTGAAAAGACCATCAATTTAGGGGATCCACTTTCACCAAAAACATTATGCAATATACAGTGTAAAAAAATACACAATTAACATATAAGTCACTAACAATATAAATATAGGAAAGTGAAGACTCTGGATCAGCGACAGTAGCAGAGCCTAATACAGCTGAAGGAAGTCGAGGGAGGGAGATGAACGATGTGTCGTCAAGGCAAGGATGGGGAAAACACAATGCAACAAGGCTGTAATACATATACAGCTCTGTTTTGTTTTTATGCAAGTCGATATTAACAAGAACATAGCATTACAATGAAAATAGACAACAATAATAATGACTGTGATTAATTATAAAGCTGATGAGTGATTTCATATTTCTTAAATTCGTAACATGTTAATAGGCCTGTGTTAAGAATAAATATATTGTTTGTATATTTTGGTTGCTATTAGGGAGGACACTGTAGCGTGCATTAGCTGATCAAATGGACATGAGCAACAGGGCAGATTTAACACTATAATAGTTGTCTTTTTCAAGTGTGTAGCGGGATATTATATAAAGTATTTCACGGAGGGGTGTCTGGTAGAACACGGGTTGGGATGCCGCCCTGGCCTTATTTTGAGCCAGGAAAACCCCTCATTGCATAGATTGGTTATAACAATGAAGATGAGAAAAAAATCTGCTTAAGCATTAATCTTTTAAGAAACTTTGGCCATAAAAGGATTGCCTCACAAAAAGTGCATGAAATAGCATTGCGATGCATAGCCCTTTTGAGAGGCTTTAATCCAAACACTGAAACCCTATAAGCAATATTGCACTACTTTCAACAAAGTGGACAGCAGAGACAATACTGATAGGGTTCCAGGACTTGGCATCAATCTGTCACGCTGGAATAATAAAAACAAAAAAATCAGGTTTGAGTTCAGTGCACACAGGAAAAATAAAAAACATTTAGATATTACCATACAAAGCAAAAACATGGGTTTCGTTTTGGACAGGTTTATGTAGATCCGTCTTAATGAGTAATGAAAGTTGACTGACTGGAAAACAAGTTCCAGACTTGCTTTGACAGACTGCAGGTGAGAGAATCATGGTGGAAGAGTAGGATTTTGCACTGTTGCACTCTGCCTATACATACATAAAAAAAATATCTTCACTGCGGAATTGAATGACCAATAAACATTTTGATAATCAACCCACCAATCCCAGGCCCCTTATAACCACGATAGACTAGAGTTGTAAATCTTTTTTCTAAATGCACTGTTATATAGAACATACCATAATGCTTTAATCAACCCTAGAGAAGTGTCAGCTTTCACCACTTTCTGCTGCTTCCTGTGTCCAAACGTGATCATTGCTGCTTTCAGACGCTTTGACAATACTATTGCACTGCTAGATGTCCAATACAGTAGTGCAATAAAGTCAGAGCACCTGCAAACAGCTTTGTTGAGCAAAGATTCATAGCTACAGCCTGCAAAAACTGTCCTTGGGACTAATACCTGGCCAATGCCCTTTTAACATTGCACTGCTTTCATTAGAGGGTCACCAGTAGTACAATATAAAAGGGGCACTGGACAGACAGAAAATAGTGGATTCCTCTTTTTCTTGTACGTTGTCAGTCCTGAAATAAAAATGGAGAAATCCAATCTCCTATTGAACTGGAGAAATAATTAGCCACAAAAAGCTTGAATTGATTAAATATGAATAGGTGATTCATATTCATGAATTAGTTCAGTATCAAACAAGTAAATAAAACTCGTGAGCAGAATTGGTAGCAAGGGTATCATAATGAATAATATTTTCTGACTAGCTGTCAGAAAGTTGATCAACAAAATTCCTGCAGCACGTACCGTGATTACCACACCAAGTCTAGATGTATAATTACTGATCGGATTTCCAAAAGTCTCTCTTTATTCAAATTTTCTGACAACTAATTTTGATAACTTCGATCCTTTGAAAACTCGATTTTTAAGGTCAACTGTCACGTACCGCGAATGAGTGCGCGCTCAGGGACACAGAATAGGGCCTCTTCGCAGGCGCAGTCTATCGTACTCGCTGTCCTCATTGTGAAACGTGTGGCAAACAAGCTATCGATATAGCTAGCTAGCTAAGTAGCTAAATAAACATGAAAATGGGCAGGGTGCCATGTACAAGCGATTCTTGTTTGCATTTTGGTGTTCTTTGCAGCAGAAACACTTTTTTTATTTTCCTGTAAATTATTCCAATGAGATGGCAGGACGTTTTAAGGTATCCTTACTACCAGTAGTAGAGTATCACGTTCGCTACACTAGCTAGTTACCTAACGTTAGCTAGCTAGCTAAATTCCTATTTTTGATTCACGGATCATTTGCTGAAAAAGCCTATTGGAGATCATAGAAAAACACGTATATATGGACTAAAAACGTAGTTTTACTTTTTATTCTTTTGAAATACATGGTATATAAAACAGCTCACCATCGCCTCCAGCTTATCAACTGCTGTCTCCATGTTGAATAGTTTACATTCCTCAGACAGCCCCATACATATAAATCCACTAAGGGAGTTCTATTAACTGGAGCCGGGGTGCACCGGGCTATCGCCCATTATGGGGAACAGAAAAAAAAGCGGTGAGGGAGAAGCGCCCTTCTCAAATGGAAGCGTACCTGGATGTGGGCGTTCCTACATCTACAAGAACCGAGAAACCTTTTGTCATACGTCTATTTGTCCATATGAACTGGACAAAGCCCTAACCACTATGCCATGAATAGTGGTGTCCGGGAACTGCCCAATGCATCATGAGTAAGAACATATGACCATTGTATGTTGGCCATATGCCACACCCCTCGTGCCTTGCTTAATTCTGGCATGTTTATGTTAAGAATTGCATTGTCTTTGCATTGCTACTCGGAGTTTAAGAACCATGTGTACCTCAATTCCCCCTAAAATGTTTTAATTTGTCAAATGGTATAGTCTACAACGTAGAACATTCTGTTCGTAATATTCTACTTTTTGGAACATAAATCTGTATTGATATGTTTAACAGATTAGAAGATCGGCAGAATACCCGCACAGTTTCATCTCGCTCCATACCGTTCCACTGCACCATCACTGGGCTTCCCCAGACTAGATCTTTATTAACGATCTTAACATCTCTCACTTCCTTTCCTCATGGTGATTGATGAGTTGATCATTCTGAATTGTACATCCACGTAGACCTGAGTTTTAACAGTGGCATACCCATTAACCAATTAGACCATATAAATACACTGCATAGGCGCATGTGACCTGGGTCCAGTATCAAATCGTTCTTATTTGGTTTCCGTTCGGAAGTGCCAGTCAGATGCAAGAACGCCCACATTGCACTCTTCCGGGTAACTTTTGAGTTCACGCCATGAAACATGATTGAAATTGCACTGGACCAATCATGAACAGAAATTACAATCTTAACCAATAAAATTGCTTTTGGGTCTGGGATTAAGCTACCACGGACAGTTAAGGTAGGTTGCTTTAACAAGTGTTCTGTCTCGACCGCGCACTGAGGTAGAGGACGTTGGAGTCACTGTTAAGAGGATTCGAACATTTTATTTTTGGTGTAAATTTAGCCGACCCGTAACGTATCCAACATGTTTTCTCGCATCGCAAGACCCACAATTTGCATTGCTACTCGGAGTTTAACCACCTCATCACAGGTAATTTATAATAATACACGTTTAGTCACCCAAGATATACCTTACTGTAACGTGACCAGCTAGCTACATGCATAGCATGAAAATCAGCTAGCTGGTTACTAGATTAGTTACCAAGAAATACCCCTAAATAGCTAGTTTTTGCTTACAAAGTCACAGACATAGTAAGCATGAATGATATAAGCCTACAAGAAATTATTGGATCTATTCGTTTTAAATTGAGTTAGCTACCTATCAACTTCTCGTGAACTATCTAAAGTTATAGCCGGGTGGCAAGGATGTGTAAACCGGCGCTGGTCGCAGCCGTCAATTTAAGGTCAACTTGTCATACTTGCTTTACGTATAGCGTTGCTGTCAAGGGCAACGCTGTTCAAAACAATTATTTTGTCAGTGTCATCTCAAGCTTGTCTTAAATGACTTGAGGGTGGTTATAGTGATCCATCTTCGGCCCATGGCCCATTCAGGTTTTGATGAGTGGTTACTACTAGTTGGACCAATAGTCCTTGCATATTCCTCACATTAAGCCTGATCTTTTAGACATGGTTAGTCCAAGTGACGATGAACTAAAACAGTTGAAAATATGCAAAACTATACTGATGAAAATGTCAGCTGCCTGAAATGATCAAAACTGTCCCAAGTTTAGCTAACCAACGGTGTTAAGTTTTATCCGTGACACAAATGCAATTGTTAAAGATGTTCATACGGGCTCCTGAGTTGCACAGGGTTCTAAGTCATTGACAAGCAATACATCTCCATCATTGCAGCCAAGAGTTCAAACCATTGTTTCAGCATACCGAAAGTGCCCTGGGGTCATACAGAAAACGCTGCATATTGGCTAGGTGTCATAAAGGTTGCCTTGTCTCACTACACTCTAGCGTCTCCTTGTGGTAGGTTGGCAACTGCAAACTCAATTGGGGTTGTTGGCTGAGGAATGTGCTCTCTTCCAAGCTTGTATGTACCTGCAAATACATCCTGGTTGAGTGAGCATTGTGATAAAACCAAAATGGCTTGGTGAGATGTTCAGTGGAAGACATGACTCAATCTTCAGCTCTCCCAAAACCGCTGGAATTTGCTGCAATTGGTCAAGGACAAAGGGGGAAAATGCTATGATGAAAGTTTGAGGGAAAACAACTAGTTCCAGACAGTTTAAACACATGTAACTCTGCAGCCTTTTACATTTATATAGAATTCATTTTCTGAACATATTCAGTTGGTTGGCAGATTTTTATCTCTGTGAACTTAAGTGGCTTACATTCTTTTTATATCTTAATGAGCCTTGAATCGCCCACTCTGAAATCTTGGATTTTCAGAAAGTGGGTCTAAATATCCTTAATAACCATGAATAATCAAGAGAGAAGTCTGTCAAGAAACATATTTAATTTAGAAAGTTGAATCACAAAATTGACTTTTACATGGAAGGTGAACTATAAATCTAAATTTACCTGAGACCCATCCTACATAAACACGACTGAGTCTCCCATTCAAGCCTATTGCTGGTAATCGATTAGTTTGTAATGAATATAAAATATTAGATACCAAGATATGGTGGGGGGGGTTTTTTTGTATACAAATGGGCTGAACCGTATCATCAAACTGTCCTCTCCCTCAGAACAATGCCAAGGTGGCAGTCCTGGGCGCATCTGGTGGTATTGGCCAGCCTCTGTCACTGCTTCTGAAGAACAGTCCTCTGGTGGGCGAACTTTCTCTGTTTGACATTGCCCACACACCTGGCGTAGCAGCAGACCTTAGTCACATCGAGACCAGAGCCCGTGTCACTGGTAAGATGTCACTACTGTAATGTCAGTAATGTATAATGTAATGACTGCGAGAATGCCTTTCAACTGTTTTCATTTCACCACCAGGTTACATGGGTCCAGACCAGTTGAATGCTGCACTGAAAGGCTGTGATGTTGTTGTCATCCCCGCCGGTGTCCCAAGAAAACCCGGTGAGTTCACCTAAGCTGAAAAATGTTTTTCAATATGAATCACAATGTCAATACAATCTATTTTTTTTTTTTTTTTTTTTTTTATTGAAAAGTGCAAACACAATTTAAAGTGAAATTCTTTCAGGCATGACCCGTGATGATCTGTTTAACACCAATGCCACCATTGTGGCCACACTAGCCGACGCCTGCGCCCGCAACTGTCCAGAGGCCATGATCTGCATCATTGCCAACCCTGTGAGTACTCCAGGCCCTCCCCCCCCGACCACCCGCTGTACTCCGCACGCCAGAGGCCTTGCTGTAAAATGGCTTAGTACATTGTAAGGTGCCAGTAATGTGGTTTGAAATTGCTAACAAACATTTTGTTTCCAATCCCTAGGTGAACTCTACTATTCCCATCACATCAGAGGTCATGAAGAAGTATGGCGTCTACAACCCTAACAGAGTGTTTGGGGTCACTACATTGGACATTGTCAGAGCCAATGCCTTTGTTGCAGAGCTAAAAGTAAGTCAATCCATTAGGTTTATTTTCTAGTTATCTGGATTTGCCTTTCAAATGAAAATGGAATCGGAGGCCCTCCACAAGTCACTGTGACATGTAGCCTAGCCGTTGGAGCATTTGTTACAACAATCAAAAGCAAATTTCCCAGATCGAATCCATGAGCAAGATGAGAATTGTTAAAAATAGTGATTACCACTGTGGGCAGTGTTCTCGTTGGCAGTGTGGCTAGTGATGGCCATTCGAGGCTTCATTACTGTTCTTGTAGCAGCAGGATATTATGCTAGCAGCGCTAACACCAATTTCCTTTTTCAAAATAAAAGCCATCATTGAGTTATATAAGGCAATGTAGTTAACAATCTAGTCTGTCAATCTAGTCTGTCATTTTATGTTTAATGTCTGTTCCAATGTTGTTCTTGTCTGTTCTTTACAGATTAGATTGTTAACTATATGGTCTTATAAATTTCAATGATGGCTTTTATTGTGATAAAGAAAATCTGAGTGCTGCCAGCATAATATCCTGCTGCTAAAATAAGGCTAATGGCCTCATTTGACCATCACTAGTGTCGGCAGTGTTCTCCCTCTGAAAATAACTCAGCCAAACCCCTTCCTTACGTTAGTTTTACCCATTTTATATCACTGCTAAAAATTTTGTTTTGCTTTTAAGAATTCGTAGGACAATCAATTTTGATTTTGTGGTTGTGGAATCTACTGGAATCCATTAGTCATTACTCAGACCTAAAGTCACTGGCCCAATTCAAACTCTGCCTTCTCCCAGTCTTGATACTTTGGGGGGGAAAATTTGAAACTGAAATCAGGAACTATTGCTACACCTAATGAAGCACTTCTCAGCAGATTAAAGTTAATCTGTCCATAAAAGATGACTTTCATATGTGTTGTATTGTAGTGGCCTTGCACATTGTAGGATGGGGATTCAGCCGCCTGTTGGCTGCCCCTGTTGTCAGAAATATCTACATGTACATATAGTATAGGGCTGTCACCATGATTCAGCTGCATATTATTTTAAATATTGATTGTTAAACTTTTTTCAGCTGCAATTTCTAGTTTAATCATTGCATAGGCCAGATAGCTGACTATTTGGTGTTTCATTTTGCAGGGCCTTGACCCAGCACGTGTAAATGTGCCAGTCATTGGAGGTCATGCAGGAAAGACTATTATTCCTCTCATCTCACAGGTAAAAAGGAGCTGTTCAGAAGTGAAAACGATATCAACGTGGTTTTATTTTGGTGAATGTGTTTATGGCTCCCTCTCGTGTTTGTAATATGTTATGGTGAATTGGGGTCGTCAGACTGTATTTCTTGATCAGGTATTTGCTAATGACATCTGGAAATTCATGTTCATTTTTAAAATTAATTTGGAAAAGAAATGAAGGTCCACAATAAGCATGGCTTCACCTGTAAATAACTATAGACATTGCACACTCTGTGTAGGCAACACCCAAAGTGGAGTTTCCAGCTGACCAGCTATCTGCTTTGACTGCTAGGATTCAGGATGCTGGCACTGAGGTTGTGAAGGCCAAGGCTGGAGCAGGTAGGTGTTTATCTGCGAAGGGAATGATTCTCTAGATAAACTGTAGATTTTTAAACATGGGTCACGTTTGAGCCAATCTGAGCACTAACTGGCTAACCTGTGTGTTCAGGCTCAGCTACTCTGTCCATGGCCTACGCCGGGGCTAGGTTCACATTCTCTATTCTGGACGCCATGAATGGAAAGGAGGGAGTCGTGGAGTGTGCGTATGTAAGGTCAGAAGAGACTGAGTGCAAATACTTCTCCACACCTCTCCTCCTCGGGGTAAGTCCTGCACCAACCTATGAACATGTTCAGAACTTGAAGACTGTAAATAAGACCTTGTGATTGGTGTCGTAGGATTGTTGTATTTTGAACACGTTCCTATTTTAATGGAAGACATTAGGGGTGTGAACGTTTCAACTAGGAAACAAACCCTTTCATTATGATGTAGAGCTTTTGCTTACCAGTAGCAGGGCGTACCATCATAATGACTCACTCTGTCTGGTGGCCAATTCCTCTGTACTATGCCTGTCCACTCATCCTCCTATGCTAGCTCTCTTTGAAATATGCAAGTGTTTGTGTTTTTAAAGTCCTGTATGACTGTCAATGCTTTCAGTTAAATGTGAGGATGTTGTGTTGTAATGCATCTGGAAAAGAGGTACCGGGAACAACCGCCACACACTGAAGTCTAGATAGAAATGCGGTAGGACTTCATTGTAAGCTAAGGGCCACACGCAAGAGCAGCAATTGGACCAATTATTTCCTTTCTTTAAAATTTAAATCCAATATGTTAAAGTGTCACATCCCTAACCAATACATCTTTCTTGAATACAGTTGTTAATTGGAAGCGGTAACTTACAAAAATATTTTTGTCCTTTTAGAAACAAGGAATTGAGAAGAACCTCGGCCTGGGCAAGCTGTCAGCTTTTGAAGAGAATCTGGTGGCTGAGGCCATTGGTGAGCTGAAGGGCTCTATCAAGAAGGGCGAGGATTTTGTTGCTAACATGAAGTGAGCAGGGTTTGAATGTCTCGATCTGTGATTATTTATATTGTCCAGTCTGTAATGGTAACGGCTCTCCAAAATCAAAGTTTCATCATGTTTGTTGTTTGACTGATCAGAATTGTCAATAACTCCCTAATAAATGATAAACCTCACCATCTTGATCTTTATATATGTTTGAAAGGGATTTCTGAGAGGATCATGAATGTTTAGTGTTTTAGTAATGGCATTTATTTTAAGGTGTAGGTTTGTATTGAATATGGGGAAGGGGTCATGGTTTTTGGATCCTGGGATTTTCATGCTTTTCCCATTGCCAAATTGATCTGTTTGTAATATTTGAGGAGTCATCACCCATGTCCCCCTAAGTCTACACCCCTGCACATATTTCTTCATGTAGTGCTTTGACAGACATTACAATGTGACTACTGGAATGTCTTCATAGGCTCCATGTATGCATGGAATTATTTCTAAAATGGTATTTTGTCTTAGCCCATCAACACATTGTTGTGGCTTCTTTCAAATGTGTAACAAATCTCCACTTTTCAACATTGTTTGAGTATGTAAGGGGAGGGAACCACATCAGAATTAGAATGTACCAAACATGAATGATATTCTGTTATGTTCTAAGGAGACCATGTGTAAGTGGCGTCCAACTGAAATAGTTTATTAAACTCTTCAGATCAGTGAACACGTTTTCGATCTGGATCTTAAGCTACGGGGACGAGGGTGGTAGTGAAATGGTTAATGGGAATGTTTGGAATGAGCTTGTTACCTTGTAACCAAGGAGAGTACCACGGACGCACACTACAAGACAAACTAACAGTAGCTAGTTAGAAATCAAATTCGTTGAAGACCGAATACTGTTTGAATTTTTGGAATTACGGACTTAAATTTGAATGAACTCTGGTTCGCTGCGGTAATTGCCAACATCTTAGGGCAAATCATGACAAACCTTTAAGCTTTGTGTTTTTACACTGCAAATCAAGCGTAATGGTGTTTATTGTCGTGCGATGCAATAAACCTCATGCTGTATAGAAAAGTGAAGTTCGAAGTTCTCGTTACACCTGTTAATGTCAGGACTTCTGTGCTTGAATTGTCCAACTATTACATATTGCTGACTATGTCCACCGGGATTCATCATGCCTTGAATCAAAGCATCAAGCCCTTTAAGTCTAGCGAAGAGTACCTGTATGCGATGAAGGAGGATTTGGCAGAATGGTTGAGAGACTTGTACGATATTGATATAGACGTGAACAACATTGTGGAGTCGCTCGAGACTGGCGCGATGCTCTGTTCCCACGCCAACAATGTCACAAGAGTGGCGGGAGAGTTCATTCAAAAGTATGGGATGGTGCAACAGGTCCCGCTGCCAACCGCTGGTGTCTCGTTTGTCAATTCGGCCCAACCTGCCACTTTCCTGGCGCGGGATAACATCTCAAATTTCATCACCTGGTGTCGAAAGCAGATGGACATTAAAGGTACTGTATGACTATGCCTAAGCCTACATAATGACAGTTAATGGTTTGACAGAAATGTTTAAATTGTAGATCTTATACCCAGGATGTGTTAAACGTTGGAGGAGGGAGTAGTAGCACAGTGACCTGATTTGCTCAAATCAACCAGAGCGTTGTTTGCTGTCCTGTGTATGTTTCGTTATGGTATGTCTGTTTATTTATTTGAAGTGTGCTTACTATTATATTTCGGCTCAATTTGACCCCATTCAATATTTAAGGTATCTAAATGCATGATTGTTCAT
Source organism: Esox masquinongy (assembly GCA_016801175.1). Taxonomy (NCBI): domain Eukaryota; kingdom Metazoa; phylum Chordata; class Actinopteri; order Esociformes; family Esocidae; genus Esox; species Esox masquinongy. The sequence goes on from JACXGI010000283.1 coordinate 50,254, forward strand.
TTTTTTGCTTCTTATTTAATGACTTTTCCTAATTTAATGGGGACAACTGGGTGAACATAAAATTAACGTGATGGTATGTTTTCCTGTACACATTTTGCAGCATCAGTGTTCTTTGGGGTAAGTTTGACCACAGGCTGTGTTAGCTGTGTGAAACATTTAAGAAATATCAACATTTTACACGTATTTGTTTTGGTTGTTTTGGATGATATTGAGGTCAATATAACATGCAATTATATAATCTTCAAGAAACATCCCTCTGCTTTTGGGCCTTGACCAAACCATACCTGTAGTATCGCTAGAACCACTGATATTTTCACATGAGGGAGGGGAAAACAATTCCCACAAGAACTTTGCCTGCGCCGTGTGGGAAGGGAAAACAATTCTCATGAGGACATTGATAGTTCACCCAATATAGGGGAGGACCAAACATAAAAGCTTGCTCAGTAGCCTTCTAAACCATTTCTCTTTGTGCTCTGTGGGCTCTTTATGCTCTCTCAATTGAAAATGACATCTTAAGCAAAGGGTTTCTGTCAATATGAGGTTTTGTCACAGCTCTTTGACAGTGAAAGTGACATAGAAGAGAATGTGTCTGAGACAGAGGATGATGTTGAGGAGGGCTCTGATGATGATGAGAATGAGACTCTGTGTTGACCCTCCTGTTGTCTCTCTCGCTTGGGTCACATCCAGGAAAAGGAGAAATAGCACAAAGGAGTAATAGCATAAGTAGGAAGTACCATCCATTTGCATTAAAACAGCAGATGTCTTCATTGAATTCCTCCATGGTAGATATGTTTTTCCTCGGTAAAGTCCTCTATCCATTTTTATGGAGAAAGCATAGAGCCCACAGTTTTTTGACAAGGTAATACCACTTCCTCTAAGGCATTTCATCTTCCGACATCATCTCATCTTGTACATTTTTATTTGATACCCAAGACCAAAGTAAACTGACCATCATAAAAACAGCTACTGTGTAAACAGTGAGGGTAAAATTGAATTGAGCACTAAATCCTTCTACTGTCTGATCCTTATCCAGATGTGCTCATGTTTGAGACAGACGACTTGGTGCTGCGAAAAAACGAGAAGAACTTTGTGCTATGTCTGCTGGAGGTGGCCCGGCGTGCCTCTCGATTTGGCATGGCCGCCCCCGTGCTGATCCAGCTGGAGCAGGAGATCGAAGAAGAGATCAGAGAGGGACTGGAGCTGCCCCCGGAAGAGACTCCGCCAGACGCCAAACCCCAGCGCCATACCTCCAACACCCAAAACCTGGATGAAATGGTCAGGGTTAGAACCGAGATGTGGCCACTGCACCCCTGGAAGCAATTCCCTAATAGGAATCAATTTTCACAAAGGTTTCTGTAACCAGGAATATTATCCTTGCCCACAAAAAATATACTGGGCAGGACAACAACAGATAAAATCACAATATATAAATATACAGCTTCAGTGCAGAGACAACTTCATGCAATTAAGACGATAATACATTGCAATCCCATGACACTTTGAACACAGTTCTGTAAACATTGCAATCCATAGCTCTACTGAGGCATTTGTCTAAGCAGGCTTTGAGATCCTGGAGCCTAATTTATTAAAGCATCTGCGCAAAAAAATACTCGAAACCTCACATGCCCCACATTTCCCAAATGACAGGAAAGAGTGCTTATCTCCATGCAAACGTCAAAATGTGTGTGAGTGCAAACTTTAGTCTTTGACCAAATATATTGCAAGCAAAGTTCTTTAGTGGGAAATTGAGGTGTCTGAGCCACAGTTATTCCCGATAGAATAGGCCTACAATAATGTATCCACTGCTTATTCTGCCAACCATTCTATGGCTATTTTACAAAAGGTAGGCAACACCTTATTGCTGTGTCTTTGTGCTACAACATATCCAATTTAATCTCAGTCTATTGCAAGCTAGGAGATAGAAACACAATCTGGTGGTAAATGAAACACTGAAAAACAGTAAAGACTTTTCCATGGAAGTGTGTGGGCTCATTTACATACAAACTGCTTGTGTTGACAGTCACTGTTACATAAGACACAGCCAGTGTTTAGCGCTTGTAATAGGTGGCATGCATGTTTAATTTGCAAAGTCACAGCAAAAGATTAAAACATTCCACCCACACAACTAAAGAAATTATATGAATATTTCCATAGATTTGTCTTTTTAGACACAGGACCACTAAGTTTCAACATCAGAGTACCACTACACAGACAATTAGTCACTTTCTGTCACCATGAAAGGTGAATAAAGTGTGTTATAAAAGGGTGTTGTAACACTTGTTGAAATGTGAAGAAGGATAGCATAGCTCTGATTTATCAATCAAAACAATACATAAGTGTTACGCGACCATTTGGTGAACACCAAAAATTAGGTACGCTCACACGTTCTAGGTTTCTTAGATGCACCAGAAATTTGTCAGAAGTTTTCACATGGTTCATGAGGCCCCTCGATTCTCAGTTCTGTCTCGTAGAATAGACACAAAAATCTCCAGTTTTGGATGGAGTATTCACCTGTTTATTCTCCCTATTTGTATGTTCTGTGTTCAATGGTTCTGTCTTGCTGCTTAGAAGTAGCTGTCTACTCAAAAGCAAAAGTGATGTTTTCCCCTAATGGTATGAATGCATCAACCTGCTTGGAATGTAAATCATGTTTTATGCAGTTTTTTCCAGTTGAGAATCTCACAGTTTTGTCTTTAAGTATTCCCAGAATGGTATGGACATAGCATCTCCTCCACCACGTGCCTGTATCGCTGCTTTTGCCTAGCAGTGTTTATCCAGCAATGACCTTGAATCGTAAATCATTATATATTCAATCAATCCCACGTTCATGCACAGAGCCTTCATCCCTACTCGTGTGTCTGCCCTAAGTTAGGTGGGTGAGACAGTACGCTGTATCTTATGTTCTGTAAACAAGATTTCTAAGTGTTCTGACGTAATGATTTGGTTGTATATGCCAGGCAAAGAAAATGTTCACAGGTGAACTTGGAGGACTTAAAAAACGTCAAAAACATGTACACAATGTCAGAGACGGTGTGCGGTTTGTTTTGCAGTAGCTCTCATAAGTATTCACCTTCCTTGGACATTTTCACATTTGATTGTGTTACAACATACATTTCAAATTGATTTTATTAGGAGATTTTGTAAATGCAACCCCCCCCCCAAAATCAGATCTGCTGGATGTCCGTTTTTGCAAAAAAAAATTGCTCATGCCCCATTAAATATTCTCAGTTGGATTGAGTTCCGGGCTTCGGGTTTTGACTGAGCAACTCATGGACATTGACCTTTTTGTATTCAAGCCTCTTCAGTGTGGTTTTGCCCGTATGTTTTAGGTCATTGTCCTGCTGGAAGATTGTTCTTCAAAGTCCCAGGTCTCTTGCAGACACCAGCAGGTTTTCTTCCAGGATTTCTTTGTACTTAGCTGCATTCATTTAGCTTTTTATCTTCACAAGCTTTCCAAGCCCTGACACAAAGAAGCATCCCTTCTCTGCACCAGTTCCTGTTTCTCTCCTTAACAACCACCTTGTCTTTGTAACTAAGAATATTTACCACTGTTGATGTGGGCAGGTCACTTGGGTTAGCTCTACCACAATTATCCTATGACCCTTTTTAGCTTTTCCTCTCTCATTTGCAGCACTTTCTTCTGATATGGCATCCAGGTCAAGTGGAGACTGGGATTCCGTCAACTACAATGTCATTTTGTCTTTGCTGTCCCTGTAGTTCAGGGTTCAGTAACGTTAATGACTGGAAGAGCACAATTCAAGTGTTTTAGAAGCACAATCTGATACTCACCACCACGGATAGCAGTCAAATCAATTTATCACAAAATCTGATGTTTAAAGTCACTGGACTGGATACAACAGAAATTGTGTCTGGTGAAATTGTGTGGACAATCAAGTCTCGTGAACATACATTGAATACGCTAAAAAAGGGATGTTTAACTCCTTTTAATTGAAATGACAACCAATTAAGGAAGTATTGTTTCCCAGAGATTGAATATGTTAGGATATTATTTATAGTAGTGCCCTGAGAGAAACATTTTAATTATATTAATGACTCTGAAAAGTATCTTGACTTCTGCCTGAAGCTATATTAAACTTAAGTTGACGGTGGACCTAACATTGTACAAACACGTCATACAGAAATCAGTTTGTATACACACTAGTTTTGCTCCAGGGTTAGTTTCCTGTGAAACTAAACAGCACTTACTGTACTTCTTATGCCATATTACACCACTGAACTGAACAGATGTTCTGTCCAAAGTGTGCCTTGATGTACTATAGCTATAGTTGACCTCATGGTCCTGAAGCCTGCCCAGTTTTACTGCTAAACAGCATAAATGGGCCTTTTGGAAGTGATTGGTTTAAAAACATGTATGCAACTCTAGAGCCACAGGCTAAACTGCCTTGCAGTTCATCTGCATAATTGTGGCCAAGAGTTCAAAGCCTAGCAACAGCACCCAGAGATTAAAATTGGCTTAGCACTATTGGGGTGGATGGGTAGATGCCAGAAAGGGCTCCTTTGTCTTTTTGCATTTTAGGGACCAATTGTAGTAGGCCAGATACCTACAATCCTAATCTTGGATGTTGGCCACGAAGTATTCTCTTCAAATCACATAGGTATGTGCAGCATGATAAGAAGCAGAACCGTTGGTGAGATTTACATAAAAGGACATGTCTTGATCTTTGATGCTCCCAAACCTGGATAGGAGTTGGCAAGGACTTTAAAGAATTGGACATCACTAATTCAGGAGTTGAGAAGAACAGGGAAAAACATAAAAAAGTATGGCTTTCCACCCCAGCTCGAGATACCCCTGTCTTTCTCCTGTGCATTTGTCCAATATTTTGTGTCATATTGTATCAGGATCAATACATTTCTTAACTCGTCAAGTTGGTAGAAATTCTGGTTTCAGGACATGGACACCTCTAGTCAACATGTCTATTTTCTTTTTATTTAAGTTGACTAGTTTGGACAAAGCCTTTTTGTCTATTCTCCTGTCCTTGGAAAAGCTCTCTGCTGGACTAGTTGTGTTGGATTCACATATGTTTTACGTGTGCAAGAGAGACGCTCTACCTACAGTTGTCTTCTTCAGCTCTAGGAGGCATGGATTTAGATTGTATGATATAATCATAGGTGTTGGTTTACTCTGTAGTTGTAGTTTGCTCAGGAAGGTAACACTCTCAGAGCCCTGTCTTTCTCTTTCTCTCACCAACTGCACATTCCAGTTAGGTTCTGAATACAGCATTGAATCTATTCATCCTGTTTTTTGTCATCTTTTGTAAACTCTTCATAATTGTCCATGGCAGTAAGCCTTTGCAGTGCATTACATGAATGTACCATTATTACTTGTGCTGAAGTCAACTGTAGCTTTTCATTAAAAGAAATGTTCCCCTCTGAATATCGTGATGTCCAATTCACAATTATGACCTTGCCTTTTCTCGACAAGTCCACAGGTTCAGGATGGTTGATGATGCATTCCTCCAAGCACATCTCACCGAGCTTTTCTAATAATTACCACACTGCTTGCTCAACCAGGAAGGAAGTGTTTCGCTGGTGCACGCCCTTCTGGGGAATGCATTCCCCAGCTTAGCAACCTGTTTTGAGCATTGCAGGTGCCCAACCTACCACAAGGACTTGCTAGCGTGACTTGACAAAGCAGCCTTTCCGACATCCCACCCGTCCACCCTAGGCAGAGCAGAGCAAACACGCACTGCCCAATGTTGGACCCCGATGCCTTTGGTATGCCGTGACTGTGATTCAAACGAGGGCTGCAACAACACATTTGTACTGTGAGACTGCTATACTCAGCGGTCTAAGTCAGCCATATATAAGAATACATTTCCCAATTTTACTAACAATGAAATCTCCTGCCCACCTGTTTCCAGGCCAGTTTGACCACCAACATGATTCCCTCTACGGAGAAAGTAATACTCATGAGCTTTTATATCAGACCTTGTTAGGTCAATCTTATTACGGTAATTTAGGCTGTTGGGGTTATTTTAAATGTATACATTTGGGGTTATTTAGATTTTATAAATAAAGTCAGTTAAGGAAATTAATTAAACCATTCAATTTTATGCCACACAACGTTGTAGGATTCACCTTTTTTTTATTTGACTGTAACTAAATGAAAGAGAGAACTTGATGTATGAACCTCCAACTTTTGCAGTAGTAACTCACTTATAAAAACTCTGGTTGAAAAGGGATGGATTACTTTTCTTTGTTCTTATAGAGATACTTAGTAAGTGAGTTGTAGAACAAGCAGGGAAAATGTCCTTGCAAGAGATTTTTTAAATATTTTTTGTGGATAGGCATTCAGTCTCTGTTGATAGAGACAGTGGGGAAAGACAAAGGGTCATACTGTTTTGTGCTGAAACCCAAAGGGCTGTGGGATTTTGTCCCATGCTGACAGACAAAGGGTCATACTGTTTTGTACTGAAACCCAAAGGGCTGTGGGATTTCGTCCCATGCTGAAAGACAAAGGGTCATACTGTTTGTGCTGAAACCCAAAGGGCTGTGGGATTTCGTCCCATGCTGACAGACAAAGGGTCATACTGTTTTGTGCTGAAACCCAAAGGGCTGTGGGATTTCGTCCCATGCTGAAAGACAAAGGGTCATACTGTTTTGTGCTGAAACCCAAAGGGCTGTGGGATTTCGTCCCATGCTGACAGACAAAGGGTCATACTGTTTTGTGCTGAAACCCAAAGGGCTGTGGGATTTTGTCCCATGCTGACAGACAAAGGGTCATACTGTTTTGTGCTGAAACCCAAAGGGCTGTGGGATTTTGTCCCATGCTGACAGACAAAGGGTCATACTGTTTTGTGCTGAAACCCTCAGGGCTGTGGGATTTCGTCCCATGCTGAAAGACAAAGGGTCATACTGTTTTGTGCTGAAACCCTCAGGGCTGTGGGATTTCGTCCCACGCTGAAGCAGTACATGTGCACTAGACTGCAGGATGACCACCGGCCACAGACGAGTCATCATTTGTTTGGTGTCATATCACTCAGATTATGTGATGCAACAAAGATGCAGTGGCAAGCAAGCAAGTTTATTTATATAGCACAATTCATATACAGAAGCAATTCAATGTGCTTTACAAAGAAAAAGAAAAAAGTATAAAAATATAATAGCATAAAAACAAATACTCAAATGAAAACATCAAAACAACATCATAATAATAAAACATAGAATAAGAAAATAGAAATATAATAAAAACGGGATAAAAACATAGGAAGCTATAAAAGCTGTAAGGCTAAATAGTGCGGTTAAATTTAAGTGCTCAGTCATAGGCGCGTGAAAAGAGAAGTGTTTTTAACCTGGATTTAAAAATTGATATGTTTGGGGCACAATTGGGCTCTATTAGCTGACCTATGTTCATGGATCTCAAAGTCCTGCTCGGTTTATATTCTTCAAACATATCAGAAATGTATTTGGGGCCTAAACCATTCAGTGTTTTATAAACTAAAAGCACCACTTTAAAATCTATTCTGTAACTGACTGGAAGCCAGTGCAAAGATTTAAGAACCGGAGTGATGTGCTCTGTTCTCTTGGTCCTGGTTAACATTCTAGCAGCAGCATTCTGAATGACCTGCAGCTGTTTTACAGTCTTTTTGGGGAGTCCAGTTAAGAGGCCATTACAGTAGTCAACCCTACTAGAGATAAAAGCATGGATGAGCTTCTCTTGGTCGTTTTGGGACACCAGGCCCTTAATTCTTGCTATATTTTTAAGATGGTAGAATGCTGTTTTGGTGACCGCTTTGAGATGACTGTTAAATGTGAGGTCTGGGTCTATCAGAACACCCAGATTACGTCCCTGGTTTTTAGGGCCCGAGAATCCAGCTCTTTACGAATACTAGTTCTTTTATTTTTGTTGCCAAACACAATAATCTCTGTTTTACCTTGGTTTAATTGTAGACAATTTTGGTTCATCCAGATATTTATGTGCTCTGTACAGTGACACAGTGAGTCTATTGATCTGTAGTCATACGGTTCGAGAGCCATATATATTTGAGTAACATCTGCATACAGTGGATATAAAAAGTCTACACACCCCTGTTAGAATGCCAGGTTCTTGTGATGTAAAAGAATGAGACAAAGATAAATCATGTCAGAACTTTTTCCACCTTCAATGTGACCTATAACGTGAACAATTCAAATTGAAAAACAAACTGAAATCTTTGAGGGGGAAAAATAAAAAATAAAAAACTCACAATAACCTGGTTGCATAAGTGTGCACACCCTTAAACTAATACTTTGTTGAAGCACCTTTTGATTTTATTACAGCACTCAGTCTTTTTGGGTAGGAGTCTATTAGCATGGCACATCTTAACGTGGCAATATTTGCCCACTCTTCTTTGCAAAAGCGCTCCAAATCTGTCAGATTGCGAGGACATCTCCTGTGCACAGCCCTCTTCAGATCACTCCACAGATGTTCAATTGGATTCAGGTCTGGGCTCTGGCTGGGCCATTCCAAAACGTTAATCTCCTTATGGTGAAGCCATGCTTTTGTGGATTTGGATGTGTGCTTTGGTTTGTTGTTGTGCTGAAAGGTGAACTTCCTCTTCATCTTCAGCTTTCTAAGGGACGCCTGAAGGTTTTGTGCCAAAATTGCATGGTATTTGGAACTGTTCATAATTCCCTCCACCCTGACTAAGGCCCCAGTTCCAGCTGAAGAAAAACAGCCAGAAAGCATGATGCTGCCACCACCATGCTTCACTGTGGGTATGGTCTTCTTTGGGTGATGTGCAGTGTTGTTTATGCGCCAAACATACCTTTTGGAATTATGGCCAAAAAGTTCAACCTTGGTCTCATCAGACCATAACACATTTTCCCACA
>JACXGI010000283.1:59185-93425 GCA_016801175.1 Esox masquinongy
CTTGATGATGACTGTCTTCACTGTGTTCCATGGTATATCTAATGCTTTGGAAATTCTTTTGTACCCTTCTCCTGACTGATATCTTTCAACAATGAGATCCCTCTGATGCTTTGGAAGCTCTCTGCGGACCATGGCTTTTGCTCTGAGATGCAACTAAGAAAATGTCAGGAAAATCCTACTAGAACAGCTGAAGTTTATTTGTGATTAATACAACCAGGTTATTGTAAGGTTTTTATTTTTCATTTTTCCCCCTTGAAAATTTCAGTTTGTGTTTCAATTGAATTGTTCACATTATAGGTCACATTAAAAGAGGAAAAAGTTCTGACATGATTTATTTTTGTCTCATTCTTTTACATCACAAAAACCTGGCATTTTCACAGGGGTGTGTAGACTTTTTATATCCACTGTAGCTATGGTAGTTAATGTTGTTGTTCTGTCGAATTTGGCCCAGAGGTAGCATATAGAGATCAAACTGAAGCAGTCCGAGAACTGATCCCCGGGGAACTCCGCATGTCATAGCCACCCTATCAGATTCATGATTACCAATGGTGACAAAGCAACTCCGGCCATCTAGCTAAGATCTGAACCAATTAAGGACTGTCCCGGATTGTTCAGCCTATCTAGAATTGTTCTATTATCTACAGTGTCAAATGCTGCACTGAGATCTAATAGAACCAGAACTGTTATTTTATTTGAATCAGTATTCAGCCGTATATCATTTAAAACTTTTATCAGGGCCGTTTCAGTACTGTGGTGAGGTCGGAAGCCTGACTGAAATTTGTCCAAGAGACCGCTTGAGTTCATAAAATTGCTGAGTTGATTGAAGACAACCTTCTCAATGATAATAATAATAATAATACATTAAATTTATATAGCGCTTTACAAATGTATAAAGACACAAAGACGCTTTACAATACATACATAACAAACAACTACGGATAGAGCAATGAGACAAACGGTAGCTAATAAAACAAAAACAAAAAGGGGGGGTGGGTCAAATAACATAGGGCTGGGGCTAAGGATAGGCTTGTTTGAACAGATGAGACTTGAGGTGGTGGATGAAGATAGCAACAGCCCGTGAAAAAGCCCTGTCTCCAAAGCTCCGCAGCTTGGATCGAGGGATGATAAGGAGGCCAGCAGTGGCAGAGCGGAGTGACCTGGAGGAATGGTACCTCCAGTACCTTTTCTTAACAGAAACAGAGTTTACTGGAACATTCGGGGTGATAAGTGATTAAAAAAAGACACGGAAATGATCAGACAGGCCAAGTCTTTAACCATGACAGAGGAAATATCGAGACCTTTAGAGATAACCAGATCTAGAATGTGGCCTCAAATGTGTGTACGCACTTTCACATGTTGAGTGAGATCAAAAGTGTGAAGTAGTGCAAAATGTTCTTTGGCATTATTGTCCTTTATACAGCCCATTATTGTAGGACTGTCTTTGTAGCACTGTGTTCCGGTTTGTGTACGTTTGTGACTGAATTGTACTTGAATTTACATGGCATTATAGCAGAGCTTTTGATTACATATATGTTGAAGTGGTGTACAATTCATGTGTTGCTCTTTCACCAGTGTGTGTTTTTATTTGTTTCACAGGTCCAACATCTGATAAGCCAATGCACCTGCCCCACCCAGTTTTCCATGGTCAAATTGTCTGAGGGAAAATACAGGGTGGGAGACTCCAGCACCCTCATATTTGTGCGGGTATGTACAATATTCTAGTCTCTCTTCCATATTCTAGTCTCTCTTCCATCTCTCCTCCTCATCATCAATTGCTCACTTTTTTCCAGCTGAGCTAATTTTGTGCCTGTCACTTCTCAACTCTCTGACAGTCGGTCACACATTCTGAATACCAATATACTGCAGCAAGACAAAACATGATTACTTTCTCAGGGATAATTGAGTAAGATCTCTTTTGTGTTGTCTACTGTGGCAGAAAGCTTGGTGTCATATCTGTGGGTTGGGGTGTGATATATGTATTTTGAAAAAACTAAATGGTTAATGCTATGAAGGTCATTATTGTGAATTAATTACAGTACCCTCTGTAATTACTTAGACAGTAAGCAGTTCTTTCTTCTTTTGGCTCTAAACACAAAAGGGTTGGATTTGAAATCTAATAAATACTATGTATTTCTGGTAAGTCAGGTGTGTTCTGTCACATCATTTGTGCAGTCATAAGAGAGCTATGTTTAGTCTTGATTCTAGGCTTTGCGTTTGCCTTTAGAATCTGCTGTTTGTGTCTGTCAACATGGGGACCAAAGAGAGTTCAGTAAGAGTCAAGAAAACCATTACAGGGCAAAAGAAAATCTGAAACAGACCAAAAATTACAAAAAAAAGCCTTACCAAAAACAACAGCTTGATTGATTACAAATAAGGAATTCTGAATTTTATACAAACTTTGCTAAAGAATAAGCAAATTGGACATTTAATAAACCTGTCCCAGTGTTTGTTTTGGTGCCCTGATATAGGAGGGCAATGTATAAAAAGTGTTTTTTAAGGAATATTGAAACCAATATATACACAAATACCTTAAATAAATGCTGAGACTGTATAATTTAATCTCATAGCAGTTGTTTGATTTCAAATCCAATGTAGAGCCAAAATGCTTCACTTTTCCAATAGCTTTAGATCAATGTTGTTCTATTGTAACCCTCCAATTATACAATGTAGCAGTTGTCCTTTTGGTCACAGGTGTGTGTGTGTGTGTCCGTGTGTTGTCAGATCCTCCGTAACCACGTGATGGTGCGAGTGGGAGGAGGTTGGGACACCCTGGAACATTATCTGGACAAGCATGACCCCTGTCGCTGCACCTCTATCAGTGAGTTACTTCTCCCTTGAACAAATGAGCTTGGCATTATGTATTATTATATAGTGACAAAGAACATATTAAAAGGGCCAAGGAAAGGAAGCATTCTGTGGACCAGGTGGGGGCAAATTACAGCCCACTCAATACAGCCTGCAGCAATGTTTTGTAAAAACAAAAAATAGTTTTGGGGTTAAGACAGGCCACTTTTGAATGTGCAAGACTAGATACATCTAACAAATGATGATGGACCTGTATGTATTGGCTTCTGAAAGTATTCCCGAACCCTTTGCTTTTTCCACATTCTGTCGTTTTATAGACTTAGTTTATAATTTATTTCCCGCAGGTTTTCTCCAATGCAAGAAATAGAGCTCTGAACCTTCCCCCTATTACTACTGGTCAGGACAATGAGACTGAGGCTGTAACTCAATGTAAATATCTTAGAATGTTTATTGATGATGAGCTCTCTTTTGAATTGCATGTTCAACAGCTTGCAAAAAAACTGAAGTTGGGATGGGGCTTGTTTTTCACATGAAGCTAAAAGGAGACTTGTATCAGCTACTTTTATTCCTGTACTGGACTATGACAGTATTTTTTATATGAATGCTTCTGCTCAGTGTTTGAGATCAGTTGACACCCCTTGGGCATTGATTTTAAAGTCCATGTGCACTTTTATTCTGCATAAATGTGGTGGGTACTCTCTTCGCTTCATGGACTTTATTCTGTTAACAGCCTCAAATGCCTGAACTGAATTTGGGAAAAGGACTTTTATGTACTCTGCCCCATTGGTTTAGAACAACTTACAAAATCGTTTTAAATTGGAAGAACCTGTCCCCCTTGGTGTTTTTAAATCACTGCATGAAGGACTTTGAGGCTGATTCCTTGACCTGTCAATGGTTTTATTCAGCTGTTTTAATAATTGTGAATTATGATTGTGATTTCTAGGTTTTTTTATTAGAGTACTTATATTTGTTTTATGTTTTCTGAGTGCTTCATGGGTAAATTAAGGTTAATAAAAAATAATAATAATTACAAAGCAAAAACAGGTTTTTAGAAATGTATGCCAGTTTTTTGAAAAGCTAAAATATGTCCTTAAGTATTCAGACCCTTCATTCAGTACTTGGTAGAAGTGCCTTTGGTAGCAATCACAGCTTAGAGTCTTCTGGGGTATGTCTCTACCAAGTTTGCACACCTGGATTTGGGCAGTTTCACCTATTCTTTCTTGCACATCCTCTCAAGCTCCGTCAGATTGGATGGGGAGCATTGTTGAAATTTAATTTGTCCCCACAGATGTTCAATTGGATTCAATACCAGGCTTTGGCTAGGCCACTTGAGGACATTCACAGACTTGTCCAATCCAGCTTTGTCCTCTCTGTGTGCTTTGGGTCGTTGTTGTGCTAAAATAAGAATCTTCTTCCCAGTCTGTGTTCCTGGATCAGGTTTTCTTCAAAAACCTCTCTGTATTTTGCTCCGTTCATCCTTCCCTCAATTCTGACCAATCTTCCAGTCCCTGTTGCTGAGAACCATCCCCATATATCATGATGTTTCCACCACCATGCTTCACTGTAGGCATAGTATTTGGCAGGTGATGAGTGGTACCTTGTTTTCACCAGACACAGTGCTTGGCATTCAGGCCTGATAGCATGATAGATAATCTTTTTCCTCATTCCAGAGTTCTTCAGGTGGCAGGTCATATGCCTTTTAATCAGGAGTGTCTTCCATCTAGCCACTCCAACATAAAGACCTAACTGATGGAGCGCTGCAGAGATGGTTTCCTTCAGGCAGGTTCTCCCAACTTTACAGAGAAACTCTGAAGCTCTGTTAGTGTGGCCATTGGGTTCGTGTTCACCTTCCTGACCGAGGCCCTTCTTACCAGGTTACTTAGGTTGGCAGGAAGGGCCGCTCTAGGAAGAGACAACTTCCACTGAATTTTTTAATCCTAATGTGGCCTTCAAGCCAATGACTGCCTACCCTGCTGTAGATATACAGTTGCGCTCATAAGTTTGCATACCCTGGCAGAAATTGTGAAATTTTGGCATTGATTTTGAAAATATTACTGAAAAAAGCTGTCTTTTATTTAAGGCTAGTGATCATATGAAGCCGTTTATTATCACATAGTTGTTTGGCTCCTTTTTAAATCATAATAATAACAGAAATCACCCAAATGGCCCTGATCAAAAGTATACATACCCTTGAATGTTTGGCCTTGTTACAGACACACAAGTTGACACACACAGGTGAAAATGGCAATTAAAGGTTAATTTCCCACACCTGTGGCTTTTTAAATTGCAATTAGTGTCTGTGTATAAATAGTCAATGAGTTTGTTAGCTCTCGCATGGATGCACTGAGCAGGCTAGATACTGAGCCATGGGGACCAGAGAAGAACTGTCAAAAGACCTGCGTAACAAGGTAATGGAACTTTATAAAGATGGAAAAGAATATAAAAAGATATCCAAAGCCTTGCAAATGCCAGTCAGTACTGTTCAATCACTTACTAAGAAGTGGAAATTCGGGGATCTCTTGATACCAAGCCAAGGTCAGGTAGACCAAGAAAGATTTCAGCCAAAACTGCCAGAAGAATTGTTCAGAATACAAAGAAAAACCCACAGGTAACCTCAGGAGAAATACACGCTGCTCTGGAAAAAGAGGATGTGGTTGTTTCAAGGAGCACAATACGACGATACTTGAACAAAAATGAGCTGCATGGTCAAACTGCCAGAAGGAAGCATTTACTGTGCCAATGCCACAAAAAAGCCCGGTTATATGGGCAATATGCCCAACAACACCTTAACACAGCTTCTGACACTCTGTAATTTGGAGACCAAAATAGAGCTTTATTGTCACAACCATAAGCGCTATGTTTGGATAGGGGTCAACAAGGCCTATAGTGAACAGAATACCATCCCCACTGTGAAGCATGGTGGTGGCTCACTGATATTTTGGGGGTGTGTGAGCTCTAAAGGCACAGGGAATCTTGTGAAAATTGGTGGCAAGATGAATGCAGCATGTTATCAGAAAGTAATGGCAGACAATTTGCATTCTTCTGCACGAAAGCTGCGAATGGGACGCTCTTGGACTTTCCAGCACAACAGTGCACAAGGCCAAGTTGACCCTCCAGTGGTTACAGCAGAAAAAGGTGAAGGTTCTGGTTCATGCAAGATGACCAAAGACTTTGCATGACCTGGAGGCATTTTGCCACAACAAATGGGCAGCTATACCACCTGCAAGAATTCGAGGCCTCATAGACAACTATTACAAAAGACTGCATGCTGTCGTTGATGCTAAAGGGGGCAATACACAGTAAGAACTAAGTATGCAGGTATGCAGAATTTTGAACAGGGGTCAGTTAATTTTTTTCTTTGTTGCCATGTTTTGTTTTATGATTGTGCCATTCTGTTATAACCTACAGTTGAATGTGAATCCCATAAGAAATAAAAGACGTGTTTTGCCTGCTCACTCATGTTTTCTTTACAAATGGTACATATATTGCCAATTCTTCAAGGGTACACAAACTTTGGAGCACAACTGTATATGTTAATCCCTGCTGCACTGCTGAGTCACACTCTGTGGCATCAGAGCTTCTGTCTGTCTTACACCACTGCTCCACACCAGATGATGGTTTAAGAAAGGACTCATGTAACTGTGAAGTGTTGCTGTTCTGTCCTTTCAAAGGATGGCTCCTGGCCCAAGGCATGTAAGATCTCATCTTACTGGATCATTAGGCTTTTACAATAAAGCCCCCAAACGCTAGTGGGGTGAACTGTGGTTGTGTTGTTTTGTCATATAAAAAAAGGCATATTTTTATAAGAACCAGTAGCGTAGAATCTATACTTTCAGCTTTTAATTCACAAAATGTAAAGACTGTAGAAAAAAAGGATCCAATGCAGAAATATTAATTGGCGTGAACCTTGCAAAGCTAATTGTTATTTTTAAGATAGATAGGAAATACTTAATTCAGCTAACAATGGTGTAAGAAAATAACAAGAGAAGTTTAAATTGTGCTTTGTGGCTAAAAAGACTCTCATGCTTTATGTAACTGTCACTCAATGTTTTTCATATTTTTCAAATGTTACTTTTATTTGTGTTATATGTTTAATTTTTTTTTTTTTTTTGCATTTTATGCTTTGTTGGATGGGAAAGTGGGCAAAATAGTTTCTGCTGAAAGAGTGCTGGGCTGGATTTGTATCCATGCTGCAGCAGAACATCTGTACCGGAAGCAGCGGCCCAATTTCCTGATGTCCAGTTAGTGATTAAATCCTTCAAGGCCTTACCTTCTCTCAGTGTCTTCACACCAGGTACAGAAGAGACAAAGCTAAGAACCTTTTTTCTCCAAATCATATCTCACAAAGGCATTCTGCTTCTTATCTCAGTCCTCGCTCAACCAGAACATTTTGGCTAGTAGATAATCACTGGAGTAGAATGCATTCCTCAGCTGACAAACACGGGCACCTGATCTACGAGACACCAACCAAACTGGGCAGCCTTGTGCCAAACTTCCCTCACCCAGCCGAACGGCGCTGACATTGGACCCCCAGGCATTGTCTGCTTTTTTTCTGTAGACACAGTGTTTTTAATTTGACTTTTTGATTCATCACTTCATGTCTAATAAATGGCTGTCTATGTTTCTTTTTCAGCGTAACTCTGTAATCATTATTTTAATGTATTTCTCAGAGCAGTCTATTAAAATCAGTCTTCTGACATCACTCCGTTCACCAAAAGTAAAATTCCACCAAAACAGACTTAAATTCCAGGCATTTTATTCTCTCATTTTCTATCCTTCTGCTTGCCACTCATCTGTCGATCCGCAGCCCATAGGTTTGCCCAGCGCTCTGGGACAGCAGTCCACGAAATCCAAAGCAGGTTGCCTGGACGCCCTGATGACCAGAGTCCAACCACGCCCACCACGCTGCTATTGAGCCGCCATGCTCCAACCCCCCTCCAGCCAGTCCTTTGGGCCACCCACTCCCCTGGGGTCCTGAGGACAGCCTGGACCAGGGCGTCCCTACTGCCAGACAGAGGGGCCTCTAAGGAGACATCTCCGAGTAGGTGAGAGGTGATGTTGATGGTGTTGATTAGGAATTTAAATTGTATAATGAGGTTAGACGTTGATGGTGTTAATGATATGGTGTTGGTCCTGTTCTGGCACTCCAATGGTAGAACCAGCTCCCCCTTTAAGCTAGGACAATCTCAGCCTTTTTTCAAAAAAACTTCTGAAACCCAACCGTCTTTAACAGTGTCTCAGTAGCTTCAAAGAATGCAACTGCCCCCACTATTATCTTCTAGCACCTACCTTAATCAAAGCTACTTTACTGGATTGTGTGGTTGTTCCACCTAGCTGCAAGTTGCTCTGGGTAGGAGGATCTGGTCATTTTAGTCATCTGGTAGGAGGATGACTAAAATGTAATTATAAAATGTGAATGTGTGTGAAATCACATTAATGGTGGTTTCTCAGTACCAGGGTACATAATACAGTTAATGAATATCAGTGACTGCCAGGGCCTTAAAAACACAGTTTGAACCTAACAGCATCATTAATAAAACACCCTGGCTCCCGTGTCATTACCACTAATCACTGTCGTTTAACTACATTATTAGATATCCTGTTTATTGACAGTGACAAATGCTAAATGGAATCATAATATTTAGTTGGAAAGCCAACACTTGTTGCCTGCATAAGCACCAAATCCTTCTAGTCCATAGATAAGTCCATAGATGAGTTGTTAGTGTATTTGGCTACCCACCCCTTCCACTGTCTTCACATTTTACTGCCTTAAAATTAAACCGAAAAGGGGATTACATCTGGCTCCAAATGAATCACACAAAAAATATTTGGAACTACATTCTATTAAATTGAAAACTTAATAGAACATTGTTTTTGTCAGACCTGCTCAGGGTTCTTCCCTACACAACACTAGACACAACTTAACAAACACAAGACCTCTTACAAATCACTGTACCTTAAATTACAGTAATTAGTCAGATTACCATTCCTAAGGTTAAGGACACTGGTATATATTTAAATGAGACTATTTATGAGCAACTTTTATTGGTTGAACACATGCTACCGTTAATTTACATTCTAGAGAAGCCTAGAAAATAATTCTGTAAAAAAATTCATAAGCAAGCATGCAAAAACAAATTATTGATTCTGCATTTCTGTAGGTCAAGTTGGAGAGGTCAAAAAAACAGAAACATATCCGAACTAGACAGTATGTGTATGTGATTTGTCATTTTTGTTGTGCTATTTTAGACTGAGACTGAGTGCCTCCACACCCACTCTCCAGCACCACCAGTCTGAGAATAAGGATGAATTGACATATAACTCCTCCACACGGACTGGCAGACAGGCCACACGCTCATCTCCAGCCCCCCGCCAGACCAGCAGCCTGCCTCGCTCCATCCCACGCTCCTCTACACCTCAACCCCAGCCCAAGGCAAAGCCCCAGCCTCAGAGGCCTAAAACCCCCTTGGTCTTCCATAGGTCCACTGGGCAGCAATGCTCCTTGCCCCAGCCACAACCAGAAACCAAGCCTCCGCAGTCCTGGACCAAGTCTCAGTTTGCCTCGAAGCTCAGACAGAGCTCCACGTTGGGCAGCAACAGCACAGAAAGCCCAACTGGTACTAGTCCCCAGAGGAATGGAGGACTCAACATGGTAAGGACCTCTTTCCCCATCAGAAGCCACAGCCCAGCAAGTTATATCCCTGTCCGCCCAAGAACACCTACAATCACTATCCAGCAGCCAAAAGGCAGTGATCCTCTTCAGAGGCGCCCAGATCGTATTAACACTATCCGTCCATCCAAAACCGGCTTGGATGGACCCCATTTGGAACCTGGAGTCAGGCCCTTCACACCTGCTGGAGGAAACAAGAGGAGGGATTCCAATAAGTCACCCGTAACTTATGACATCATAACAAACCCTCTGAACAGCTCTATAATCGGTGACTTCAACCAGGAATTGGCACAGGGCCTGATGAGACAGAGTGCATTTGGCTTTCCTCTCAGTGACAAGGCTTCTCACAAAATCACTGAGGGTAGCCTTGGTGAGCCTGGCCGTCCACAACTAGGTAGCATGGTCATTGGGGCAGGAGATAGACCCCTCTTCAGCCCCCCCCCCATCAGCCCAGTCCAGGAGGCCTGCCTGTACCGGAGTCTGGAGCAGGAGATCCTGTCTAACCTCCAGCAGCTCCGCGTTGGCTCAGATGACATCCCCAGCCTTCCGGACAACAGGAAATGTGACAAAAGCACTAGACACCGACCATCTGAAAATGCCCTTGAGATGGACCATAGTGTATTCACTACGGTTCCAGCTGGATCGGAACAATCTCCACACACCTCCGCCTCTAATTGTGCACATCAAGGTGAGGCGAGCTTTGATGCAGTCATCTATGAGCTCTCCAAAGGGAAGAGGTTGCTGGAGAAGGTGTGTGTGGAGAGCTGGGCCAACACACTCCCTGGCGGCTCTAATGACAGACAGACGTGCAGCTGCTCAGATGTGGAGGACTTCAGCTTAAGCCTCACAAAACCCTGTGTGATCCAGCCCTGGTCCTCTTGGAGCTCCAGTGTCAAATCCAAAGAGCTTCTTGCTGATTGTACCACCTCTCCTGACCCTGAGAATGGAGTTATCAATGGTGTCAGGCAGTGGCGAACAGAAGCCAACTCGCCGTCAGTAGACCTCAGAGCCAATAATGCAATACGCCCTGGTAGCTTGTTGAAACCAAGGAACGGTTCTTTCAGGCAGAAGGGGACTTTGAAGAAACCAGAGAGGGTACCCTCCATCTACAAGCTGAAACTCTGGCCCAAAATCCAGCCCAGGTACGACTACAGGCCAGGAAAGAAGCCATCGCGGATCCCTACCCCAATTTCTTACAGAGGCTCTCACCCTGCAGAAGACCCTCAAGAGTCCAGAAAGGACACACACACACATACACACACACACGTGACACACCAACACACGTCCCTGAGACACCCAGGCAGACAGGGCACCATAGAGATGTCTCAGAGCTACAGGCAGCGAGACCACAAGGCCAAAGTTGGACCGAGGCCGTTGCAAACACCAAAACAGGAGACAGCAGAGGCCATAGAGGAGTCCTGGGTATAACCCCATACGTTTCTATCACAATGCATCGTTTCTGTGAAAGCTGAATCAGATAACGCAAAGTAGTGGTGAAGCATTTTTATATATTTATATCTTTAACTGGCAATCATATTTTTCTATATTCCAAAAGTTTAGCGCAATTTTCCCCCTATATTCTTTCTCTTCTGTTTCTGCTCCAAAAGCTGAACATTTAAAATTCCCTGTTGGGCTTCCCAGGTGGTACAGCAGGCTTTTGCTCTTTTGTATCACCTTGACCGTGCCATTAGCTGAACAGTGGATGCGAAGCCCCGTAAATGTGCCAGCATTGCCACTAGATATGTCCTGGTCTCCCTTACGCAGCCCTGCCTGCAAAGCCAACAGGTCAGCAGGTGAGTGTGTGGCTTGGTGTGGATTTACTGCAATCTAGTTTTCAGGGTACGATTTAAAGATACCGCATCCCAGGAAGACGCTAAGGGATGTGATAGGCCAGAATTCAGATAAAACAAACGTCACTTGCAGCTGGCAGTAATATGGTTTTTCATGAATCACTATCTTTTATTTTTTTTTATTTAGACGGAGAATTTAAGCTTCGACCTGGATCTTTTTTTCGGTTGAGTCCTGTATTATAGTCATAATACAAACATTCAAATACAAAGATATAAAATGCACACACATTAAGAAAAGCAATCACAGTGAACAATAGAAAGGTGATATGTCAAACATTTGAACTGCCTTATGGGCACCAGAACATCCAGCTTAAGGTCGCTCTGCAAGACCTTCCATGAGTGGGAGGAATAATAACCAAAAGCTGTTTCATCGAAGTTATCCTGCGGTTTCTCTAAGACCAGAAACTTGAGAGCGCATTTGATAACTGCAAGTATTCCAGTTTATTTTTGAAGTAAGATAATGTGGAATTTCTGCAGTGCAGTATAGTCTTATGCACAAACATTAACCAATGCCGGGCTGTCCTGGAAGTCAGGGAGTCCCAGCCAATGGTTTGCACCAGTAATAAAAACCCAATGCTACGTGATAGACTGCACACAGGACACACATCTCCATAATCAAGCACTGACGTAAGTGGCCTGTATGATTTAATTTCCATGTTGAGATGCAGGCACGGCGCCATGAGGGGGCAAGAGCCCCCTCAGTTGAATTTTCTGCCCCCCCCACGAGTTTAAGTTTTAAATACCCTATAGAAAAATAGCCCAAAAAAAGATTAGCCCCCTCGCCATTTTTGACTGCCTCCTCAATCCCTTCGTCCTGGCACCAGGCCTGCTGAGATGAAAGACATGTTTTGTTTTTATAAAAATGTTTTGATCTTCAGCCTCTTCATCAACTCAGCAATGTTTGTTTAAAAACAGAGATCATCATATAACCAAATCCTGAGGTTTTATAATCAAATCCCAAGGTAACGTTATCTATAACAGAACCGTCAAGGGTAGTCATTCTGAGATCAGCCCATTGTAGATGTTGGGACCTTGAGAGTAGCTCATACTTAAGTTTTACTAGCATTTAGCACCAGCCGAAGGTCCATACATTCAAATGAGTGGTTACAGTCACGTAGGCAAGCTGTGCCCGGTGTTTACTTTTATACCAGTATTCTCCGTTCATTAAATACCACTTCAGGAAATAGTGTATATTATTTTTCCCCTTCCCTGTGTTTGATCAAAAGTTACCAGGATTTAAGCATGAAATGTTCATTTAATTAGCCTGTCAGACTTAAGCAAGGTTAATTTTTGGTGATTTTGAAATGCTGTAAATACACTGAAAATGAAAAATCTCAGCTAACATGTACGAATGCCACGCAAATTGACAATGCCATGCAAATTAACTGATTTTAAATAAAGTGTGCTTTCCTAATTTACCTAATTTTACTACTTACTTAAAACATAACCCAGATGTCAAAATTATACCTTACTTAAATTCAGAATTGTGCAAATCCTGTAAATGAACTTGATTACCGCTTTTTAATAGTTTGACAGCCTATAAAGTATTGCTGTATGTAGTAGTTTGGAGTACTCTCTACAACCCATGTGTAGCCTTTCAAGTATTGTAGTACATTCAGACTTTGTCTTTTTACAATGAATCATTATTAACAGTCTGGTATCAGATGTTTGGTTTGATTTGTGTTATTGGCACAGTGGCTTGAATAAGTATTCACCCCCCTTGGACTTCTCACATTTTGTTGTGCGACAAAGATTTGAAACAGATTTCATTATGACGTATTGTAAACTAACTCGACAAAATACACTAATGACAACATGAAATAAATTGTCATATGTCTCATATATATATATATATTTATATATATATATATGACAATTTAGAGAGAGAGAGAGAGAGATTTTTTTTATGATAAATGTTTTCCCCTTTCACTCAGAACATGCTAGAAACACAGAAGCAATTACATCTGTGTCTCTGTAGGACTTTCTCACCTAAATTATGAAATATTTACCCATATTCTTTCCTAAAATATTTAGGTGCTGTCAAACTGTGGGGGTTTATTCACTAGATAGCAATTTCTACGTCTTTTGTCTTTGAAATATTAGGTTTGTGCCTTGTAGAAAATGTTATTTTAAAAATCACCAATGACCTAATGGTGAGCAGTTTCCTTCCTTTGCTGTAGCTGTACCAGAATGACTTAATATATAAATCACACCATAACTATGAACTTTAGTAGATAACCTACACCATAACTACTGACCATGCTTAAAGAGATATCTGATGAGATGTCTGATGTGTTATTCGTTACTCATCTTCCAATCACAGCACTTCTTTATAAGGCTTTCCAAAAAGCTCCATGGTCTTTGTAATTGAATCTGTGCATAATATTCAGTACATAACTGAGGGACCTTATAGATGGTATGTGTGTGAGGAACAGAGGATTGGGTCGTAAAAACAATGTAAATCCCTATTCTTTCACACAGACATCATTTAACATATTTTAAGTCAAATTGTACAGTACTAAACAAAGGGGGTGAATACTTACACAACGACAACATTTAGGTTTTTACTTTTTTATTTATTTATAAAATTACATTTTTAAGTTAAATTTTATTATCACTTTGACATTATAGAATAATTCTGTGTAGATCAATCAATTCTGTGTAAAACAACCTTATCATGTGCGTCAACAGTAGACTCAAGATGAACAAGGTTTTGTTTCTTTGCTGGCGCAGTGTAAAGGGGGACTGGACTGGGTGACACTGTCTCTACCTACAGACTAGAACAGAACGTAACTATCCGCTTGGCAAGTGAACCCTGCAGCAGCCCACAGGGTTAGAAACATGAGGTAAAAGTGCTCTCAGAAACAGCTTTCTGGGAACTTTCAGTGTTTTGCAGTAAGCTACTAGAAACCTAACCGCTTTGTGGGACTCTGTCATAGTTGTTCGGTTTGGTTTCAGAGGACTACATTTTGTGATTGCCGTAAATTGGATGACTGTTGTTAGTTTTTTGTGCTTTTTTTTGAGATGGGCTTGAGAATGGCATCTTCAAGACACTCCAGGGCATGAAAGGATAATTCACTGAGCCCAGTGAGTATCTATCCACCTGTCCCCGCATCGGTAGATCGGTAGATCTCACGCCAAAGGTGGCTTTGACATTATGGATGTCATACTCCGATCAACACATAGCTTAGTCGAGTAACAAGCCAATCTGTCAGTGTGGAGTGATGACTTGATACTACAAATTTCCTTTTGTGGACTTGGTTCAGAATTGTACACAGCCAGGGCTTTTGTTTGAATGAGCTGCCTCCATGACAATAACAGATCAAAACTGGATAGGGCTGTACTCTCCATAAGATGGCAATAGCAAAACAGAGAGCTGTTGCATTTCAATACCGCAGTTTCACATGTTGCAAAAATGTGGTTTGTCCCAGTGGTCCATCAGTAGTTCTCAGGTGGTCAAAGGTCACCTGGCGTCGCTGGTACACCACCACAGAGTAAATCACATGAGAGCACAGCGTTCGTTCCTCAGTGCCCGCTGGAAGCGGATGGTGGCGTGGACGTGTTTGCAGCTGGCACAGCCAACGCTGCGCAGAGCTTCCCCAAACAGCAGCAGCACGTGCCAGTTGAACTTGGCCGAACACTCCACATAGCCGCACTTCCAATTCTTCCTCACCAGGTCGGACACGTTGTGGCGGGGGATGACGCGACCACGTTGCAGGTCCCGCTTGTTCCCGACAATCAGGATCGGCGTGTCAACGGTTCCCACCACCCTGGAGAGAGGCAAAGTAGATCAGCACACGGACAGTTAAGAGGTACTGTGGTTAGCGAAGAACACACCCAAGGTCCTTTCTGTGGTCATACTGAACCGTTAATAGTCCATTACATTGCCTGCATTATCACATTCTGTAATAAATATCTTTCTGTGAGTTTGTCGTCAAGCCTTTTCACTGTGTCTGAAAAGTTGCTAGATTGAATCCCAGAGCTGCCAATGAGCAATCTGTTGTTTTGTCCCTAAGCAACGCAGTTAACCCAAATTACTCCCAGATCATTGCTGAAAATGAGAATGTGGTCTCAGTCATACTAACCTGGTAAAATAAGGAAAATATGGTCTACTGCTACCTGTACCTTTACAGCAAGTAAAATTCCTGGTATGTATAAATGTTTCACTTAGTGAATAAAGGTGATTCTGATTACAATATGTTTTTTTTTTTAAACATTTTCTTCTGAAGCACATCTTGCCAAGCCGTTCTGTTCGTTAATCACACTGCTCACTCAAACGGGAGGCTTACGCTAGTATGCGTGTTAAAGGAGAATGCATTCCCCAGCCATCAGCCATGTTTGAGCTCACAAATGCCCAAACTACCAAGGAGTGGCTAAAGTGAGACAAGACAGGGCAACTCTGTTGGACTCTTACTGTACTCTACCGGATCTACACATCCACCACCAGGTTAGGGTTAGTGCTGGGCTATTTTGTGCCGCCATTGTCTGACTATCTTAAAGAAAATCCATATTGTATTCTCACTTAGCACAGGATAATGTAAAAGCTAGACCTTTACACTCTGAATGACAAAATGAGGATTTTAACCTTCAGACCAGTTTAGAGAACACTGAGAAAAATATCCTGAAGGGTTTTGTGTTGTTATATTTCCCCTTTCAACCCTGGCCAAAATAGATTTTTTTATCAAGTCTTTGTAGGAAGAGAATTAAGTGCTTTTTCTGTTTGGACTTATTCATGACCAAAAACCCAGACATTCAATATATAAAATTTAACAAGCACTTCCCTTAACTCTGCGGATTCACTGACAGAAGAGCACCTTGACAGAAAATGTGAGTCAAGGGAATATTTAAAATTCCACAGATCCAATTCATTTCAAAGCAATCTGCTGGTAGCTCCTACAGAGCTTTGTTTGAAACCTTGGGTTTCTAAGGGGAGTGTTGTCTGCCTGTGTATATAGTAGTCTCTAGTCTCTGTTGTAGCTAGGTGTAATGCCCCTACTGTCTTTATTTCTTTGATTGATTTTAAAGAATGAACAAAGTGAGAGATAACACAAAATGCTCTCATCTTGATTTAAAATATGCACATATAATGTGCATAGTAATGATAATAACTGGACAAGTCCACTCCATAAATGAATGACTGGGAGTTGTATGGTTGTGACATCAGCGGTTACTAACAGTGTAAGCCTCTGTGTGGCCTTGGCAATATGGTGTGTCAAAGCTGCCACTGACTGAAAACCTCACACTCCGACATCATGTGACCACAACCAACAGGGCTGATGGGACAGCACCTCACATCCAACACTGCTGCCAATGAAAGGCACCCTCTCTTACCACACCCCGACTGTCATCTCTGGAACAGCCTTGACATCCACTTTGACATCCCAGGGCCACGATGAGGACCATAAGATTTGTGGATTCAAGTGGAAGCATTACTGACTTTTTGAAATGTGAGACATGTGAGAGAGCTGGTGGTTTGAAGCTGTCTTCATTGTAAATCAAACGTATGTTCGCCACCAAGGTCATCAGCTGCTTCACGACAACAAGTGACCTGGCTCCAAGGTGACCGTTTGTCGCAGTCTAATTGGGTCAGAATCCATTTCAGCCTAGGTGACACACGTATCACGTACAGCCTCGCAAACATCACCTTACGCTACTTCCACGCTGACATCAGTCTAAGAAAAACACCAGCCTTGTTTCCCAACCCTATTATTAGGACACACAGTCTCTCGCTCTCTGATTAAAGCTGTCTGGACTCCCAGGAGGGATGGTTTGCGCAAATTGCTTTGACTAATTATATGACACGGAATTGGTTTAGCAGCTGCCCGGTTTGGGAGAGATTTATCGACCTAAAAACCAAGCGAGCACCGCTGACATGAGATTTATGGATTCTCTAGTCTATAGATCAATAGGGTGGTTTCTTTAAAAATAACCCCATGTTTTGAGATGCATTCCTTTCGGGAGCAAAGGCCAATGACGGTAATGACCCTCCATTGCCCTCTGTTCTGGGCAGTCCTCTCCTGCTTGCTCCAACCACTGCTGGCCTCATAAATATTCATACACAGGGAAATAAACGTTCTGTGTGTTCAATGTGATGGCTCTGATTGTGGAACAAGCGTGGCGAGGCGTAATTACAGTTGAGTTCAAAGAGCCTGTGTCTACCCGGAGTGAGTCCCTACTTGGCATGCTGGCCGTCTTCTCACCTGGCCTCTAGAATCTGTTGGCGGATGGTCTTGACGTATTCAAAGCTGTCGAAGCAGCAGATGTCATAAACCAGGATGTAGACATGAGCACTGCGAACGCCTCGGCAGCAGGAGTCAGTCCACTCCTGGAGGAAGGAGGGGGAGAAAAGTGAATAGAAGAAAAGAGAAAAATAGTACAATAGAAGAGAAGAGACAATTAGACAAGAGGACAGAAGACTAGGGGTTGCAATTAGCCTAAAAGTTGGAACATTTGATCAACCTTGACAAGGTTGCAGGATTGTGTCCGGGCCTACATTGTGAAAACTCTGTTGCTCTGTCCTTGAGCAAAACAACCTTAATTGCTCCTGTAAGTTGCTCTGGATAAGAGAGTCCAGTAAATGTCAAATGTAAAAACATAAGCTTATTAACAATTTATATTAGAATTGACCTTTTTTTGGTCTGGTAAAATAATTGTAAATAAATAATTATGTAAATCAAATATACAGTATAAGCATATGAATATATACTGTATATAGTAAAATGGTACATAGTTTCTGAACACTTGCATGCAGTGAGCTTTTACACTCCTATGGAATGATGTTAGTCTAATTTATTTGCTGCATTGACTTGCAACATAGCCTACTGTTGGGTGAATATGACCAGAATACAATCTGCTGTCTTATTAAATTCGAACTTTTGTTTAATTTGATTTCTACTTTAGGCCTGGCTTCTTGTTGTAAAAAATATTCTTTTCAAGCTAGTATTTGCCTTACATGGCTTTTCAGAATCACCTCAAGCATCTTGCTTGCAAAGGAAAACCATTATTAACTTATAAATTATAAATAGTCTGACATTTCTATATAAGTTATAACCAAAACTGTGGTAAACCTATTGGCATCCAACCAATACATTTTATGTAGATGAGTAACCAAACTCAAAGACACTTGAAGTCTCAGTTATATTCAACCTTTTCAGTTCAATCATTTTTTGACTATAAAATTGGATAGACACCGACAGCTCGATTTTCACTTGACTTTATGGCTGAAAGCTGTTTTAGCAGTATTTTCTGACTAAAAACATCTAATTTCCTGCTCTTATAACAATTTTAACAGAAAAGGCGTTGTATAATATACATTTCTCTGAGGATAACACATATTTGAACTTGCAGAGAAATGAAAGAGCTTTCATTTTAGGAGACTTCCCAGTTGAATACAGAAAGGAGGTCGTCCTCTTTTCCATCCCAACAAAGTGTTTGTGTGTGTTATGCAAATGTGGATACAGGGAAGCAAAAGATATCCACTGTAAACTATCAAGATGAACCCACTGACTGTCTTATTATTCTAATCTCCTCATGTGCTTAAATTAACTAGACTTTCCATCTCACCACAAGGTGCCACACACATCACACAAGGTTGCTGGTCCCCGGGACAGTACCTGCAGAGAGCTGCCGGGGAAGCTGGTGATGGCGGGGTAATCTGTGATCTGCAGGTCGTGCACGTGGCCATTGAGCACGGCGGCCGACAGATGGACACGGCGGGCGTGGCTGGTTGCTGGGACCGGCCCCTCGCTGTAGTCATCGTGGAGGAAGCGCTGCACAATGGCAGTTTTGCCCACACCCTGTGCCCCCAGGACGGCAATGCGGAACGGAGGGGGCATGCTGCAACCCCCTCGATCCCCTGCTGCCGCTCCACCCCCCTCCCTGTTCTCGCAAACCACCGGCCAGTGCATTCAGGGTTGCGCCACACATAGTCCCCACAGGCACACAGGCAGATGTGGTGGCGGGGGGCACGCTCGGCCCCATTCATGGGTTACCAACGCCCTCTGTCACACTGGGAAGAAGTGAGAAGTAAAGAGAGAGGTGTGTTAGAGCCATTGGAGAGATGGGATGAGAGGAAGGCAGAACATGGAGAAGGGAGAACGTATGTCAACGTGTATGGATCGTGCAGGTCATAATATACTGTGATTCATTGTGGGTCACTCTTCAAATGGCAAATACATTATTTTTATCTGCATGGCTTAATTAATCTAAAAAGCAGAAACAAAAGCACTAAGCTGTCAAGCAACAAATTAGAAATATACTTTTCATATACAAGGACACTGGGAATATGAAATAAGTCTGTGAAAACCACTGACCCCACTGTCTATGCAGTTTAGATAAGATTATTGACTAAATGTAATATAAAATAAAATGATCCTCAAATTATTTATTTAGTCACTGTTAAAACGGAGTATTATCTGCCGAATGGTTTTCGGGCAGTGCTGTTTACCCTCTGTCAGTTTTGTCACCGGTGCAGCGTAAACATACTAAACTTAGATTAAGTAGGAAAAAAGGAATTACATACCATATTAATGACACTTCAACTCAAGACGTTTAATGATTAATCTACGAAATACATACTATATGCAAATAACCCAGTGGAGCAGGTAGGGGTCTGTACATTACATCAATGGCTTTCACTGTATCGATAATATTTCGAATATTATGTGATATCCAAAAACTAAACGAATCGATATGAACAACCGGGCAAATATATTGCACTGAGAAACTCAATTCAAAAGTTAATATTGGATATAAAATGTCATTAGTAGCCTATTTGATAAAGTAACAACATATTCACATATAACAAAAATGAAAAAAGGCTTGGATTCGATTGGAAAGGCTGTATGATTATTGGCTTTCATGAAATGCAAAAAACATACGTAGCACTCACTATGTGAGTGACTAGGTAGTAACGCCTCAACTTTTTTTAGAATAAGTAGATTTTATTCTTAATTTTTGCATTTCTATCTAATTAGTCCAGAGTGTAGCTGCCACTTTAAATTACTCCAGGAGTTACATTGATTTGATAGCGACATTCTTACCCTGGGCGCAGATACGGTGCAGATGCGATAAGATGGGTAGATTCCAATGGACTGTTATACCCCTGCGGCGACGCGGACGTTTAGACTATAGAAGCGCATTCGTTGGCTTCCCACTGACAGAAGTGGCTCAGGTGTAGACAACCTTGCCTCTCTCTTGCAAGTGGAGAGGCGGGACTTGGTTTAACGTTCGTCATATATTGCATGCAGCAAAAATCAAAAGCTATTGTCCGCGTAACACATTCAGGCTGCTTTCGTCAAAGACTATACCCAGCTTCGGGAGTGAGAGTTAATTAAAGTGTGTAATGTTGACGTGGACGTATCACATCGCGTCTACTTGTAACCAAATTTTGGGATGAGGTAATCAGTCACTGAACCTGAATGAATGATATTAAAGGGCATATAGGGCTATATATACTATATGCTATAAAGGGCATATAGTGGCTATATTTGCCCTGTCCACACTCACATGTAGAAATCAGAACATAAAAGAGTACATCTTTGTAAATAAAGTAAACAAACACCATATAGCAGGGCTCTTTAACCCTATCATTCCTACACTTAAAGGGATAGTTCGGCCCAGATTCATATTATGGTGAAAGTCCATATACCCTGAGTTTTTCCTGAAGACACAGTGAGTCATTTTTTAAAACAATCCATTTTTAAGCTCTGTCCCAGTCTGTAATTAGCATTGTCCAAATTTATGAATGGAATCACTGTGTCCCGAACTACAAGTGGACTTTCACCCAAATATGAATCTGGGTCGAACTATCCCTTTAACATTTTTAATCTGGGGTGTGGGTGGATTTATTTGTCTTTACATGCACACATTTTTTGTCTCACAATTAGGTGCCTTCCCCAATTCTTATCAGGACAGCCAGATCTGAAAATAATTTGAAACAATTATTATATATAAATGTCGATGTTATATTAAAAATGTCAATTAAAAAAATAGGTCTGCCTAGTAACATCATGATGAAACATGAATTGACAGAAGGCTGATGTAGGTAAAGAAATGGTCTACCTACTGGGAAATGCATATTAATGTTTGACAACTGTGTGAAGTTTTCTATTTGTCTCAGCAACTACAGGGAGCGAACAAAATAAAGGCAACACCACACTGAAAAGGACTGTTGCTTTGAAGTGACTAAATCACAATTAGAAACACACCTGCAAAGGTCACCATAGGTTGATTGCCAATTAACGATATATATGTGTCAGCTCCAAAAGAGGTCTGACAATCAACACTTAGGTATTTGAAAGCAACATGAAGCAACTTACTTCCAAAGAGGTCAGAGAGTTGGCGCACAAATTGCAGGTGCATCAGTCACGAAAATGATTCATGATGTGTCAAGGAAACAGTCTCAAAAAGCATGAGAGCAGACACCGCTGTATGTGAGAGTATTCCAGTATTATAAACAATAGTTCCTAGGTGGAATACCCATTGTTTTTACCAAGCATATGTGAATCTCCCCTGTAATATATGTCTCCCCTGTAATATATGTCAATCTCCCCTGTAATATATGTCAATCTCACAAAAGTGAGTACACCCCTCACATTTTTGCAAATATTTGATTATATCTTTTCATGTGACAACACTGAAGAAATGACACTTTGCTACAATGTAAAGTAGTGAGTGTACAGCTTGTATAACAGTGTAAATTTGATGTCCCCTCAAAATAACTCAACACGCAGCCATTATTGTCTAAACCGCTGGCAACAAAAGTGAGTACACGCCTAAGTGAAAATGTCCAAATTGGGCCCAAAGTGTCAATATTTTGTGTGGCCATCATTATTTTCCAGCATTGCCTTAACCCTCTTGGGCATGGAGTTCACCAGAGCTTCACAGGTTGCCAATGGAGTCCTCTTCCACTCCTCCATGACGACATCACGGAGCTGGTGGATGTTAGAGACCTTGCGCTCCTCCACCTTCCATTTGAGGATACCCCACAGATGCTCAATAGGGTTTAGGTCTGGAGACATGCTTGGCCAGTCCATCACCTTTAACCTCAGCTTCTTTAGCAAGGCAGTGGTCGTCTTGGAGGTGTGTTTAGGGTCGTTATCATGTTGGAATACTGCCCTGCGGCCCAGTCTCCGAAGGGAGGGGATCATGTTCTGCTTCAGTATGTCATAGTACATGTTGGCATTCATGGTTCCCTCAATGAACTGTAGCTCCTCAGTGCCGGCAGCACTCATGTAGCCCCAGACCATGACACTCCCACCACCATGCTTGACTGTAGGCAAGACACACTTGTCTTTGTACTCCTCACTTGGTTGCCTCCACACACGCTTGACACCATCTGAACCAAATAAGTTTATCTTTGTCTCATCAGACCACAGGACATGGTTCCAGTAATCCATGTCCTTAGTCTGCTTGTCTTCAGCAAACTGTTTGCGGGCTTTCTTGTGCATCATCTTTATAAGAGGCTTCCTTCTGGGATGACAGCCATGCAGACCAATTTGATGCAGTGTGTGGCGTATGGTCTGAGCACTGACAGGCTGACCCCCCACCCCTTCAACCTCTGCAGCAATGCTGGCAGCACTCATACGTCTATTTCCCAAAGACGACCTCTGGATATGACACTGAGCACGTGCACTCAACTTCTTTGGTCGACCATGGCGAGGCCTGTTCTGAGTGGAACCTGTCCTGTTAAACCGCTGTTTGGTGTTGGCACCGTGCTGCAGCTCAGTTTCAGGGTCTTGGCAATCTTCTTATAGCCTAGGCCATCTTTATGTAGAGCAACAATTCTTTTTTTCAGATCCTCAGAGAGTTCTTTGCCATGAGGTGCCATGTTGAAATTCCAGTGACCAGTATGAGGGAGTGTGAGAGCGATAACACCAAATTTAACACACCTGCTCCCCATTCACACCTGAGACCTTGTAACACTAACGAGTCACATGACACCGGGGAGGGAAAATGGCTAATTGGGCCCAATTTGGACATTTTCACTTAGGGGTGTACTCACCTTTGTTGCCAGCAGTTTAGACATTAATGGCTGTGTGTTGAGTTATTTTGAGGGGACATCAAATTTACACTGTTATACAAGCTGTACACTCACTACTTTACATTGTAGCAAAGTGTCATTTCTTCAGTTTTGTCACATGAAAATATATAATCAAATATTTGCAAAAATGTGAGGGGTGTACTCACTTTTGTGAGATACTGTATGTCTCCCCTGTAATATATGTCAATCTCCCCTGTAATATATGTCAGTCTCCCCTGTAATATATGTCTCCCTTGTAATACATGTCAATCTCCCCTGTAATATATGTCAGTCTCCCCTGTAATATATGTCTCCCTTGTAATATGTCAATCTCCCCTTTGAACAAGATTGTTCAACTAGTAGATCTATCAATTACTGATCGATGCACTATTAGTTTATCCCAGAACTATCAGTAAGACCATTGTCACCCCCATCCACCTACTGATAAGGAGTAGAGGATTTGCCTCTCTCGTTGCATGAACATGCCAACCTGCAGGTAGGAATGAAGCATGGCATAATGATATACCTACTGATTCACAATCGCTAGGGCTTTCATCACTTTGATTCATCATAAAGAAGTCCAATGACATACCGTCACAATCTTGTGAGTTTTTTCAAGACTTTTCAAGGGCCTTGTAGAATCCTGCTTCTAACATTTACAACACTGAATTTTAAATAGTGACACGATTTGCCTTCTCTCCTTGAGGAGACTACAGGTGAGAATGTTTCCAGGGGGAGATTTCAGTGTTTTATAAGGTTATTAAACAGGTAATGAATAAAAACCCTATAGTCTCAATTTAAACATTTTTCATGCATCTCTTTCAAATTATTTTCTATACGTAACTCTGTTGAGTTTCACAATACATTTCAGATA
This sequence comes from Esox masquinongy, assembly GCA_016801175.1. Classification (NCBI taxonomy): domain Eukaryota; kingdom Metazoa; phylum Chordata; class Actinopteri; order Esociformes; family Esocidae; genus Esox; species Esox masquinongy. The sequence goes on from JACXGI010000283.1 coordinate 83,407, forward strand.
CTTTCAAATTTAATTAAAATGATACGAGGAAAAGTCTTATTTCGGCACAATGGGATTTGTTCCACAAATGTTAATACAGTGCCAAGGGAACTAAACCAAAACAGAGACTGCAAGGTGAGGAAACCTATATGAGGATATTTGTTATTTTGACCAGTTCAGTTCAGCTCTGAAAAAGCTCTGACGTTAAAACGTCTTATTGGAGAAAACACCAATTAGTGGAAAGAATCATCTGAATTGGGCTGCCAGTGAGAACACATTGCCATATTAACTCTAGTGCTTTGAACAACATGTGTAGACTACACACTGAACATGATGGGCAATAAAAAAGGCTGTTACTTAGCAACAATATCTTTTGCCCCTGTTGCTAAGTTACCACATGCTACATACAGTACCTGTTTAGCACACGTCACCTTCCACAATCCTTTACTATACACATACAGTAATAATGCGATGTAGCCAGCAAGTTAACATGGCCCGGTTGAGTGGCAAGGCTTCATCAACATGCTGCTGACAAAAGTGAATTTGGGAAGATGTGTTCCTCCAAGCTCAGATAAAAATGACAATGTTGCTTTTATTTAGCTATTCTTTATCATGTAGGCTTAGAAATAAATAGTTTTTAACCCCACTTCACACACTGAAGTCACGCCAGTACTCATTTTTACACTAAATAAAAATATTCACATGGAAAGTGTTGGTCCCGTGTTTCATGAGCTGAGCTTATTTCTCTTAAATTCTCCGTTAGTGAGCATTTCTCCTTTGCCAAGATAATCAATTCAGGCGGCAGGTGTCACATAACAAGAAGCTCATTTAACTGCGTGATCACTCCACAGATTCACTTTATGCTGGGGAAAATGTGGGAAAAAGGACACTAAGATGTGCAGTTTTGTCACACAGCACAGATGCCTCAGTTCTTTTCAGGAGCAAACACATGACATGCCGAGTCCAGGAATGTCTAGAAGAGCTGTTGCCAGAGAATGTAATGTTAATATTTCTACCATTAGCCACCTCATTGTTCAACAATTCAACATTTTTTTTATAGAATTAGGCACCACTCTCAGCCCAGGACCTCCACATCTGGCACTCAGAAAAGTTGTGGACAATGGAGCCTACTATACAGATGTACTTCAATGCTATTTGCTATATAAGTGAAGTTAAGAAAGAATTTGAAAATGGCAAAAAATATTTTGAAAATAGTTGTCATAGATGATCAAGGTCTTCAAGTGACCTTCACCTCTTAGCGGTATTACAAAGTATAGACACAATATACAGACCTGTATTTGATCATTCCTATTCTCAGTAATTTAATTCCATCTTTGAAAAACAACATGCATACCTTCAAACATCTCCTCAAAAACATTTGTATATCACAGGGGGGACTATGTACAAAACGTTTTGACTTGGTATATCCAATATGGACGAAAATACCCCAAACATATCCTGAAATTAAAGATGAGTCATTAGTGACACAATCATTGTATCTTTTCAAATATATAGTGCAGGAATACAGACACAAAAAGCTATTTTTATTTAAATGTTCACTGTCCAAATCCTTTTTTTTCAAGTATGGCATTTAGTTTAACCTGAAAAAGGGAGACACCCTGAGCACAGACGCTTTGCAAATCTCTTCCCAACCATCCCTGAGGAGGCCTGCATAACCTAATCTCATTTGTACTGTAAACACATAAAATATAGTGTGACACAACCTCCCAGATACAATAATAACCGTGCAATCTATTTCTCTACTGGGCCAATTTAGGGCTATAATAATGGCTTTGAAGTTATTCATGAAATGCACACAGTTCCCTTGAACTTTGAGCTTGTTGCTGTTTATTGCTCTTAATGGGTCTCTGATGGTATGGTGCTAGACGTTGGTCTTGCTCACAGTGTTAACTGGCTTACCCTGAACCTTGTTACGGATTACTGCTCTTAAGGGGTCGCTGATTTTATTGTGCTAGACTTTGGACCTGTACTTAAAATCAACCTTGTCCCCTTGAACTGTGTTGCTGTGTACTGTCCTTAATGGGTTTCTGGTGGCGGTGTCTTTAGATCTCTTAATGGAAAAAAGTATTTTTACCAGTGTTCGCTGCAGCCTTTTTTCCAGTTCTATGCCGATGCCAACATAGTTAACATGTTAACATATCTAACATGTTCACGCAGGCCTGACTCGTTAACCTGTGAGGTGTTTTTTTAAAGTGGCTAGACACTTCACACGATAGGGATCTTCATACTGTCATGGTTCTGTCCTTGAGCAAGAGCTCCTTCTGGATAAGTGTCTGTTAAATGACTAAAATGGTAACATGTATTCCTTACAAAAACTAGTTATACATCAACCAATAACCAAGAGATAGATCATTTTCTATTAGACTGCAGTGGAGAAAGCACACAGCCTTCATAAGCATACCAGACTGGTCATGCGTGAAATGATGCCATTATGACCCACTGTCTAGTGGGTGAAATGATGCCATTACATTGTTATCAATAGTTCAATCTGTTTGTGGTAGAAATGGTTTTATTATATACAGTGGATATAAAAAGTCTACACACCCCTGTTAAAATGCCAGGTTTTTGTGATGTAAAAGAATGAGACAAAGATAAATCATGTCAGAACTTTTTCCACTTTTAATGTGACCTATAATGTGAACAACTCAATTGAAAAACAAACTGAAATCTTCGAGGGGGAAAAATTAAAAATAAAAACCTTACAATAACCTGGTTGCATAAGTGTGCAAACCCTCTTATAACTGGGGATGTGGCTGTGTTCAGAATTAACCAATCACATTCAAACTCATGTTAAATAGAAGTCATTACACACCTGCCATCATTTAAAGTGACTCTGACTAATCACAAATAAAGTTCAGCTGTTCTAGTAGGATTTTCCTGACATTTTCTCAGTTGCATCTCAGTGCAAAAACCATGGTCCGCAGAGAGCTTCCAAAGCATCAGAGGGATCTCATTGTTGAAAGATATCAGTCAGGAGAAGGGTACAAAAGAATTTCCAAAGCATTAGATATACCATGGAACACAGTGAAGACAGTCATCATCAAGTGGAGAAAATATGGCACAACAAAGACATTACCAAGAACTGGACGTCCCTCCAAAGTAGATGAAAAGACGAGAAGAAAACTGGTCAGGGAGGCTTCCAAGAGGCCTACAGCAACACTAAAAGAACTGCAGGAATTTCTGGCAAGTACTGGCTGTGTGCTACATGTGACAACAATCTCCCGTATTCTTCATATGAATGGGCTATGGGGTAGGGTGGCAAGACGGAAGCCTTTTCTTACAAAGAAAAACATCCAAGCCCGGCTCAAGTTTGCAAAAACAAACATCAAGCCTCCCAAAAGCACGTGGGAAAATGTGTAATGGTCTGATGAGACCAAGGTTGAAATTTTTGGTCATAATTCCAAAAGGTATGTTTGGCGCAAAAACACTGCACATCACCCAAAGGACACCATACCCACAGTGAAGCATGGTGGTGGCAGCATCATGCTTTCTGGCTGTTTTTCTTCAGCTGGAACCGGGGCCTTAGTCAGGGTGGAGGGAATTATGAACAGTTCAAAATACCAGGCAATTTTGGCACAAAACCTTCAAGCGTCCGTTAGAAAGCTAAAGATGAAGAGGAAGTTCACCTTTCAGCACGACAATGACCCAAAGCACACATCCAAATCCACAAAAGCATGGCTTCACCAGAAGAAGATTAACGTTTTGGAATGGCCTAGCCAGAGCCCAGACCTGAATCCAATTGAACATCTGTGGGGTGATCTGAAGAGGGCTGTGCACAGGAGATGTCCTCGCAATCTGACAGATTTGGAGCGCTTTTGCAAAAAAGAGTGGGCAAATATTGCCACGTCAAGATGTGCCATGATAATAGACTCCTACCCAAAAAGACTGAGTGCTGTAATAAAATCAAAAGGTGCTTCAACAAAATATTAGTTTAAGGGTGTGCACACTTATGCAACCAGGTTATTGTGAGTTTTTTATTTTTTATTTTTCCCCCTCAAAGATTTCAGTTTGTTTTTCAATTGAATTGTTCACGTTATAGGTCACATTAAAGGTGGAAAAAGTTCTGACATGATTTATCTTTGTCTTATTATTTTACATCACAAGAACCTGGCATTTTAACAGGGGTGTGTAGACTTTTTATATCCACTGTATATATTATGTCTGTCTGACTTGTGAATTTACCTGTATCAGGAATTAATATATTGCATTGCATAGAATGCTTGTTTCACAGTGTTAAATCCGAGAGAAAAGTTAAAGAAAAGTCACAAAAAGGTAATTTTTCAACTGTTTATGCTGGTCATAACAACCTAAAGGTTGGAGCGACACACTGATAAATCCACTAATTAGACTCAGTTGAGATTTTGCTGTAAAATGCCAAAAGCTTCTTTATGGATTTCAGGGTAAGCAGAGTACTGTTGGTGTATTCAAGACATTAGGCACATATGTTTATACCAGACTTTTTATTGAAATAAGAGAGGATACAGTGACACATTGGCATTGAGGGGTGATGCAGGATCAACAGTCAAGCTTGTGGAGAAGATGCTAAAAACTGTCATTCAGATTACCATATTAGGTCTTACTGCTGTTGTGCCTATTGCTGCTCGATGGGCTTTAAAAAAGTACATGGAATATTTTCGGTAAATATTGTCCTAGGTGACAAAGCCAAACCCAAATAGACCTTCATCCTGACATCATGCTTGGGATGCTGAAGTAAAACTGTGGCCAGGATAAGACCTTCCCATGACATTAAGTCTTTGAGAATGAGGAAAACATCCAGCTAAGATGTCTTGGGATTAATGGCCACTGCTTCCATACAGGTTAACAGGCACATTCACACGTATGGCAACAATAACAGCAGACCACTGAAGTCCCAAACACAACGGGTATCCTTGATACTGCACTTTACATTGGTTTCAATAAACAGATTAACCGGTCAACGACCATTAGCTCAACAACCACAGATTTAACAAGCAGTGTTAGTAATTGAGATATGGTATATTAAAATCACATCAGTTTGTAAAGGCCTACATTTATTTAAAAAAAAAAACTCTTGGATCACTTTTCCCACATGAGGAATTTGGTGGTAAATAACTAATATAGTAGTGATGTTTTTCTGGTAAGGAATAGAAGCACAATAATTCTGGGTTATAGCGTAGCAATATAATCATTTTCCATTAGTCATACAGAACTTCAGCTCTACAAACTACACCACTTCACATACTAGTCACGGGGTAGTGAACCGGGTCCTTAGATGGCCTCCAACAACTAAGGAACCTCCATGTTCAGGATAAAGCAATGCAACTAAGGTGGTTTTAGAACAACACAAACACATACACTAAAACAAGTCATTGATGACAGTATGGGATTGTTCCCTGTTTTGAAAATGTGAATTGATATTGACCCTGGCTTTGGGTCTGACCCAGGGTTTACAGTTTGGATGAACAGCTGCAAATGCAACATCAATAACAACCTTACATATAAAGTACAAAGCATAACATCTCATTGGAATCAGGTGAGGACAAGTCTTCCCACATCACATGTTACTGAGTAATGCAACTACAGAACCAGCAAAGGGAATTGGATTCATATAAATCAAGGAATGACAATCTAGGAATGGTAACTGTGTTTGTTTGAGTGCTGTGGCAGATTCAGCAATCCAAAAGGGGATGAGAAGCACAAAATCATCAGCTGCCAGCAAGTATTAGTAAAAAAAAGAACGGCACAGACTGGGGCCAACACCTAATAATATCTACCATAAATAGTGGTTTACATAGTGGTTCTGAAAATGAGAGCAGAATGACACCCACTAATGCATTAAAATCTATTTCATGTTCCTTGGCCCACATTTCGCCTCTCACTGCCATCTCTGCTGAAAATAGTAGCTGCTGCATCATGGAAATATAGCAACAGGTTCTACTTGCCATCGGCCCCAGCAAGGCCAGGAAGTCTGGTGGAATGGTTGAGAAAGCAGGAAATGGACCACGGAAGCCAAACATGCTTTAAAAGAATCAACAAAAAAACATGATATTAAACTTTCCAATATTGCCTATACAGTATATGTTGGTGATGGCTTAGTGAATATGAAAGATTTCATCTTTTTGGGGAAACTTTGCCATCAACCACGTTTTACAACATTAAGACATTTAGTTCAGGACGCAATAGGGGTGTCGCATTCTCAAATGGAGGTAAAGACTGCGAGGGGAAATGAGGGAGTAGATACTAAATGACTTGGGAAGAAGTGTGGAGTGGAAGTTGGTGCGTGGACAGGCAGAGAGGTCAGTTCTTCAGGACTGAGTCGTACACCTGGTAGACATACTGGGAAACCTCTGGAGCCCGGCATTTCAAGGACAACTGAAAGAGGACAGGGGGGAAAAAAGATGAAGATAGAAATATAGCTTATACTTCAGCTCGATAAGACTCACTTCCTCTGCACACCATTTTCACTGCTTTGCAACTATACCTTTCGTGAACACAATTTAGTACAATAATACAGGGAGGTCCAAATATACAGCTCCGGAAAAAATTAGGAGACCACTTCCAAAAAAGTTGAAAAGGAAAGTTTTGATGAGGAACAGAAGGGTTTGATTTGCAGTGGTCTCTTATTTTTAACGCTTCTGTTCCTCACTCAAAACCTTCCTTTTCGACTTTTTTGGAAAGGAAAGAAAAAGAGGTGCAGTGGTCTAAATTTTTTCCGGAGCCGTATTTGAGCAGTGACACGTTCTGTTGTTTCGGCTCAGTCCACCAGCACTATGAACGTAATACAATGCAATGAGGTCAAAGTGCAAGTTGTTAGCTGTATATGAATCCATATCCGGGGAACCTTTTAGTACCCCCCACCTTTTAGGGAACCAAGAGTATTTGGTCAATGTGTGTAATAAATGCAGGCACACTTTAGTTTTTGGTCCCATATTGCATAATTGTAGGATACATTAGGAGTTTCAGATTATACACTTCTATTTTAATTTTTAAAATGTTTATTTTACCATTCATTTTGTTAATCACCCTTTCTAATTTTGTGATATCCAATTGTCTCTAAAACTCTGTCTAGTCCCAGGTTCAGGAGAGTTGAGGATTGTAGTATGGCTTCTTCCTGGGGATTTTCACCAAGTTATTCACCTTCTTTCCACCTCAGTTAGCTTTGGCTGGAGCCTGAATCACCTGATTGAGTCAGTAGTGAGAGCGTTGAGACAAGGTAATCCCTACCGACAATGTTACTCCCAACCCGGCAGTGTTTGGCCAATATGATTCACACATTGGAGCTTCCAGCCACACATCAGCCAGCGACATACTGAAGACTTGAGCCTGCTATAGACGTTTTCCGATTATTTAGTGGCTAACAAAAATGAATGGTAAATCAATTACTGTGCGTTATGGCCTCACTTTCATTGTAATACAGCTAGTTAGCTAAGGTCCCCTACAAACTAACATGGGTGTACCAGTTGCACAAGCAAAGTGGTTAACACAAATCTTTGGGACATAGCTAATATGCTGAATTGTATTCGAGCAGCACTGACTGGCTCTCATGTCTTCATTCAGCTGTTAGTCAATACGATTATATTTTGCTTTTGTTTGGGCAGTTATTTTTACCACTATCTTCATTCAGAACCATTGTTCACACAGACAGTAATTGTGCCAGCCCAACCAGTTGTTCAGACACAGATTTGCTGACAAAGTTTCCTCATGAGCAACTTATCCAATTCGTCCCAATGTTATCCCTCGGCTGCAGCAGCACGACTGCTGGGAGGAAACTGGGCCGACATCCTAATGAGAATATATTACCTGGGGAATGACTGCAAGGCCGTCAAAGCCAAATAGACTGTTTCCGCGAAGGGACGCACAGCCGAGGCAATCAAGCCGAGGAACAGCCGTTGACTAAACAGCGGACTGTAAAACAGTCAGGGTGAGGGAGGCACTTGGACGGAGAGTCATACATTTTCCCAGCCAGGCAGTAATGCAGGCAGGGAGGTGCACGTAAAACACATCAGCCTCTCACAGCAACCCCTGCACTTCCACTGCGTAGCGTACCTGTGGACAGGCTGTGCCACAAGGATCATCTGGAAGCTGACAGCAGCCTACTGAGGCTGATTTTATTTTGCCTGTGGTTTCGCGTAATCAAAAAGGATTGCTGCTAACGTATAACTGAATAGCTCCAGTAGAGTCATCGAGCGTCACGCGTTGCCACCCTCTGATTAAGGAACGCCTCCTTTGAAATCAATGACGGCTGCTACGCTGCTCGTGTTGGGTCACTTTCTCCATGGCTGACGCACAAGTTCATTCTTTCTTGTGAATGAAAATAAGTGGGGGGGGGGAAACGGTTGATTTCAGTGGGTTCCTGGTGTAGCAGGTTAAATATCAAATTGACACAGTGCTGATGGCAAGCCAACGTTTGTAGTGGTGCTCAAGTGTGACACTTTTTTTCCTTCAAGCTTTTGATGCATGCATTCAAGCTTTTCACATAACTGAAGAGTGTCTAACAAAATGCTGGTATGGAGATGATGTGGCGAGAAGAGAAAGGCTATTGATGTAGTAATCTACAAGTAATACTGTAGAACAAAGGGAATATAATTCCCCAGTGAGTTTGGTTTTATGTGACGTACGGAAGCCATCAGCCCTTATTGCAAGGAAATATGAGTGTGCTGGTACTGAGTGTTCTAAAGTGCCTTCAGCTTGTCAGCTGTGCTCACAGACCTTCCCTGAGAACAACCTCTAACTTAACTGGTACAATAAAAGCCATGAGAGTATAAGATGGGGACTGCACTGAGATGACATAACCATGTGTTACATAAATCCTTCTGTAAGAAAAAGTACAGGACTATAACTTAGGGAAAAGAAAGAGTTTGACTCATGTCTATTTCAGGACATTCTCAAGGCAGTTAAAATAGGACATCTGAATACGTTCATCTGTAGTTTGGCCTTCAACGGCTAAGAAAACAATTAAGGAACTATGAGTCCCGACATACCACTCTAACTTGATAGGACTGACCAAGCTTGTATTTATGTGCTATTTAGCAGTGCTATATGGGCTTTTGACTTTTCATTACTAATTTACAGGGGCGCAGTGTAAGCAAGCAGAACGTTTGTTGGTGAGTCCAGCCATGATTCTCCCCCAGAGAACAAGTTGTTACCAACGAGACCTTGATGATGAATCGGCTCAATTAAACACATGACGGGCAAAGGCAATCTGGCTGGGTGTGTACAAGAAAAAAGATAAATAACTTGCATTACTTTAATAACCCATCTCTAGGTAGCACAGGCTTTGTGGTATGTTTAGTTAAGGGATTCAACATATTTCAGTTAGAGAAGGGTGGTAACTATTAAAACGCCTTCACTTGACACTTAACTGATGTTAATTGATGTGTGTGAATATTAAATGGGTGCGTCTTACTGTGTAGTTAGGGTTGCCAGGTTGGATGCGGAGCTCAGCCAGGATCCAGATGCCATTGGTGAGCTTCAGGGACTGGTAGAGCATGTCCTGGCCCTCCACGTTCCTTTTGGCAATGGTGTAGATGTTGTCGTTCTGTAGTTTTCCTGACACCGTGTCTGCAAGGCCACATTACATACATGTCAGGGGCAATCCCTGGTAAAGGATTTCTGGAATGATGAAGGGACAACTGGACCTTTATTAAACCCAGGTGGAACGCTACACAAGCAAAGCTCAGCCCCAAGGGTGACTACTGATGAGTGCACATTAGTCACGTTTATTCTCCAGTGTAATGCAGTTCAAATTCATTATTTTGCACTTCCTGTACTCATTCAGACACACATCTGAGAAAATATGATCTACTGCCTGACTGACGCCATTTGACCTCCACTGTAGTGGCTTACGTTTTGTGAATGGCATTCTCCATGGATCGGGAGGTGTTAACTACAGGGTATTATTACAGGGTATGACGACAGGGTATGACGACAGGGTATGATCCTAGCAGTGGCCTCTGCAGTTTCCATTGTTGGTTGCAGTTTTATCTAAAAGCTAGGACTGATGTACTCAGCAAAAAATAGATATGAAGATGATGTAAGAC